>PVKU01005877.1:101551-114916 GCA_004027475.1 Anoura caudifer | reverse complement strand
GAAAAAAAAAAAAAAAAAAACAAGGATGGCTCAAACGGGAGAACAGATCAGGGACCCAGAGCTAATGCATCTAAGTGACCAAGAGGTAGTCAACCTATCAAAAGCACAGTTCAAAGCACTGGTGATTAGGAAGCGCATAGAATTGGTTGATTTTGGTCACAAATTAGATGAACAAATGAAGGCTACGATAAGTGAAATGAAGAAAAACGCACAGAGAACCAACAGAGATGGGAGGAAAACTGGGACTCAAATCAATGGAGTGGACCAGAAAGAAGAAAGAAACAACCAAACAGAAAAGAAGGAAGAAACAAGAATTCAAAAAAATGAGGACAGGCTTAGGATCCTCCAGGACATCTTTAAACATCCCAACATCCGAATTATAGGGGTACCAGAAGGGGAAGAGGAAGAGCAACAAGTGGAAAACTTATTTGAACAAATAATAAAGGAGAACTTCCCCAATCTGGCAAAGGAAATAGTCTTCCAGGAAGTCCAGGAAGCTCAGAGAGTCCCAAAGAAGGTGGACCCAAGGAGGAACACACCAAGGCATATCATAATTACATTAGCCAAGATTAAAATGAAGGAGAGAATTCTAGAAGCAGCTAGAGATAAGAGGACAGTCACCTACAAAGGAGTTCCCCTTAGACTGTCAGCTGATTTCTCAAAAGAGACCTTACAGGCAAGAAGGGGCTGGAAAGAAGTATTCCAAGTCATGAAAGGCAAGGACCTACATCCAAGACTGCTCTATCCAGCAAAGCTGTCATTTAGAATGCAAGGGCAGATAAAGTGCTTCTCAGATAAGGTCAAGTTAAAGGAGTTCATCATCACCAATCTCTTATTATATGAAATGTTAAAGGGACTTATCTAAGAAAAAGAAGATCAAAAATATGACAGTAAAAAGACAGCAAACTCACAGATATTAACAACCACACCTAAAACAAAAGCAAACTAAGGAAACAGCTAGACCAGGAGCAGGAACACAGAAACAGAGATCACATGGAGGGTTTGCAACAGGGAAGTGGGAGGAGAGAGGGGGAAAAGGTACAGAGAATAAGTAGCATAGATGGTGGGTAGAAAATAGACAGGGGGAGGGCAAGAATAGTGTGGGAAAAGTAGAAGCTAAAGAACTTATGAAACATGGACATGAACTAAAGGGAGGTAATGTGGGTGGGAGGGGGTGTGCAGGGTGGAGGGGAATGATGGAGGAGACATGGGACAACTACAATAGCATAATCAATAAAATATAATTAAAAAAATAAACAAAAGTCATCTTTACCTCTTCTGGCAACAAAAGAGTCAGAATTTAACAAAATTTTTAATGAACTTTGATAACCCATTATAAACACAAATACAATATATGATACTTATAAGCACAATTATATAACCCAAGTGATTTCATCGTTTACCTACTTTATAGCTAATAATCAACACAAACAGGTGTTTAAAAATAAATGCCTATAAACACACAACAGCTTTAAAAAGATGAATCCAATAAAGTTTGCCTCCACAGACAATATGAAAAGTAAGATTCACTTTTGCTTTCCTTTTCCTTTTCTGCTTAAGTGTAGTATACATGCAGTGAAGAGAGCTACCCTGCATGTTACCACAATATAGAATATGACTGACAGAAGCAATTCAGCATTTATTTGCAAAGACTGTTTGCTCTGCTGGAATCTTCACAAGATTCTTCAGTTCTCTCAGAATTAGGTTTGCATCTTCTCTTATTGAGTTAAGCTTATTTCCCATGATAAAAAAAAAAAAAAAAAAAAACCATCCCCTAGTTATAAGGTTTATAAAAGCCACGGATATTTCTTTTCCAGTTCACTTTTCCCTTGGTTCTGTGGTATCCAGCACCACATTTATAAAATTGGACTGGGAGTTTGTTTGCTTTTTTAATCTAAGAAACCATTGATCCACGTTAGGATGATTAAGCCACACAATGGTATACAGTTTATCAGATTTAAAATATATATATATAAACTCCTTTGGCCCAGGCACAAAAAGAAATCACTTTTTCATGAAATGCAACTATTAAAAAGCTTCACTAAAGTTTAAAACATTTATTAGGCTAGATGTCTACTATATTTGTTGCTGTAGTCTGACATTACTAACATTAAATAATGTATTCTAGTAAATTAAAATTTTAACAATTTTCCTCTTTATTATTTTTCCATACTACATTAATTCTTTCTTTAAAATATCACTAACAATTACTTAAGTAGTTAGAATTACCAGTAGTTAACGTCTCCACAATTGAATGTAAAAACTACTAGCATAAAATGCTCTCTAGAATTTGTCTCTTTTATTATGTCATCATCTAGGCAAAAAGCAAATACAAAATATATTCACTAAAATAAAAAGCAGCCTGGTTGGTGTGACTCAGTGGACTGAGTGCCAGCGTGCAAACCAAAGGGTCACCAGCCAATTCGATTCCCAGATAGTGCATATGGGTTGCCAGGTTGCCGGCCAGGTCCCCAGTAGGGGGTGTGTGAGAGGCAACCACACACTAATGTTTCTCTCCTTCTCTTTCTCCCTCCCCTCCCCAATCTCTAAAATTAAATAAATAAAATCTGAAATAAATATAATATAAAGCTTTAAAGGTGTCTAAAAATGAAGAATCATAGATAAGTCAAAGGACTATACTTGTCCACTTATAAAAATCTTACAAAATGAATTGAAAGAGATTATGTGGACAATCCTCAAAGCTTCTAAGTCTTCAAAAGCAGAGATGTGATATTATCAAAAGTATTTACAGAACAGATTGGCTAAGAAAAAGCACAAATAAAAATACTCTAAAAAAATTTTATTTGCAACATCGATCCCTAAAAATTTAAATTGGAGCAAGTAAATATTTTATAAGAAAAAAATCAATATTGACTTACCCAAAACAAAGCCTAAAGCTTAGGCATTAGATATTTCCTCAACTGAATCAAAATCAGTTTAACAAGAGTTTTAGCAATAACAACAAAACCACTGTCACCTAGTATTTTTTCATACATATAGGACAATTAAAATGTTTTTAGTAATGATCACAGAGTTTTATAGCATCATAATGTGATTTCTAAATGATTTTCTTAAAGTTCTAAGTATATTCAGAACTTTATTTCTTTTTTGAGTATTAAAAACCTTTCTTTACAACTTCAGGACATGCAGAGCTGGGCACCGACAAGAGTGTCTAGCACACACTGGGCTCCGTGCATCATGCTGCAGTTGCATTTCTTCCAGTACAAAAACTCTCCCCACCACCTCCAGTGCTTTCTATTCTAACAACCTAGCACCAGCGTGTCCTTTCTACCCCTTCTGACAGATCATTATGCTATATTCACCAAACACATCCAATATGCCCACATATGTTCCCTTTGTACCAAATTTTGGAGACCATCTGTAGGTTCTCTGTAATTAAATGCTATGAAGAGCTTATATCCTTATTCGCATTACTGTGTTCTTTTCCCCAAAAGATGGGAAAAACATTTCATCTCTTTAAATATTTCTACTGTTACACATGTAGCTCCTTGTTCAGAGCTACACATATGTGATAGGACCTTGAGTCATTACTTTAATCTGTTTCTTCACCTGTAAAATTAGAGAGTAGTATCAACCTCACAGCATTGTTGGACATAAAAGATGACACTAAAGGAACTGCTACACTGCCCTTTTGCCATCAGCACTGCGCTACTGTTCTAACTTCTGTGACATGTACAGTCACATGGTTGCTACAAATTATAGGAAACACTTGACTTCAATAGAGGGATTTGTGTATTGTAAACAGTAGAGTGACAGTTGGTATAAGTCAGTTAAAACGCCAGCACCACAGCATTCCAGCTTCAATGGCTTGTACCAGCAGTTTCCAACCTGCACTTTGAACCTAGGCTGCTGCACCCGCAGTTGTTAAAGACAAACGCCCCAGGCCCAAGATCACTCTAGGGGTGCCTCTCCACCCAAACCTGCTACAAAGTAGCCACAGCTCAACTCCACCAGACTAGGAGGCCAGAGACTTCCTCTATTCCTTTTTTTAAATAGGCCATCCACAAACTACATATTTAAAATGATGATGTAGGCGTGTCTGGTGTGGCTCTGTGGCCTGAGTGCTGGCCTACAAACCAAAGGGTTGCTGCTTCAATTCCCAATCAGGGCACACACCCGGGTTGCAGGCCAGGTCCGCAGCAGAGGGTGTGCGAGAGGCCACCACACATACTGATGTTTCTCTCCCTCTCTTTTTTCCTCCCTTCCTCTCTCTCTAAAAATAAATAAGTAGAATCTTTTAAAAAATAAAATAAAATGATAATACAAAATATGGTGATATATTTCTGAATTTACTGGCCTGAGAAATGTTCAACATACATGACAAATAAGCTTAAAATATTATTTAGAATATAATCTCATTTTTTATTTATTCTCTAACTTTACATAAAACTAGATTATGTGTGGTAAGAGTGTTTATCTTTGCAAAGTTCACATGCAGCTTTATTATTGGAAGTTCCTATGTACCCTACCCCCACTTTCCCCCATTATTGACATCTTATATTCATATGGTACAAATAACCCATTAAAAAATGGACAGTGGATCTAAAGAGATATTTCTTCAACAATATACAAATAACCGTTAAGCACATGAAATGATATTCAACGTCATTAGTCATTAGAGAGATGCAAATTAAAACCACAACAAGATAGCACTGTATACCCACTAGAGTGCCCGTAATAAAAAGATTGATAGTGACAATTACAGGAAAGGATCCAGAGAAATTGGAACCTTCATACACTGCTGGTGGAACTGTAAAATGGTGCCACCGCTGTGCAAAACAGTCTGGCAGTTCCTCAAAAAATTAAACACAGAGTTACCCTACGACCCAGTAATTCCACTGGTAGTGGTATATACAATACACACCCAAGAGAACTAAAACATGACCACACAAAAACTTGCACACAGATGTTCGTACAAGTATTATTCCTAATAGCCAAAAGGCAGAAATAACACAAATGTCCATCAATTGATGAAAAGGGTAAACAAAATATGGTATGCAACACAATGGAATATTATTCAATAATAAAAAGGAATGAAGTACTGATACAACACAGATGAATCCCAACAACATGCTTAGTGAAAAAGAGTCCATCATAAATGACCACATATTGTATGATTTCACTAATATAAAATATTCAGAATAGGCAAGTCTATAAAAGCAGAAAGTAGATTAATGATCTATGAAGGCAGAAAGTAGATTAATGGTTACTCAGGGCTAAGAGAAATGATGAAACAGGAGAGTTACAGCTAATGGGTATGGGGTTTCTTAGTGAGGTGATGAAAACATTCTAAAATTGATTGTAGCAATTCTTGCACAACTCAGTGACCATACTGAAAACCACTGAACTGTACACTATAAATAATTAAATTTGTAGCATGTGAATTATAACTCTCAGTTGTTTTCTTGAACTATCAATATTGCTGGGAACTGCCCTGCCTGGTTTCAGAAGCTGTAATCCCCATGGCTAAGGTGAGTAAAGGACCTTGGAACCATAAGCCACTTAGGAGACAAAGCTTATCTTCCTTGTAGGGGCACCACCTCTGCCCCCTTTCTCTTCACCCTGCTTGGTCCTGAGCAAATGACTGGTTAGCCAATGACCAGTAAGATTCCTCAAAAGAGGGATGACCTAAGATAATCATGGTTGCAAAGGGGCCCTCAGGGAAGGACATGGGGGGCTATAGAAAAATAGGGTGATGGACCCTCACCCCTCGGCTTTGACATAGCCTGAGTCCTCATTCTGTCTGCAAGAAGTCTCCTAATCTCTTGGCTGCCTTATTTCCCCTGCCTGACTTAAGCCTGAAACAATGCTCTAAGCCTAAAACAATGCTGGAGGTGGGTGCCCTGTGCTGGAAAGGGCAGGTTCCTTAGGGCAATCAGGTCTAACAAATAATGCATAAAATCCTATGAAACCTACTTTGCTAATACCCTCAATATAAACTATAAGGGACCAAGCAGGAAGTGAGTTTGTTCCCCAAAGTTGTATGGCCCTTTAACTATCTGACCCTGACTCAGAATAAGCTCTCAGAGTTCTTTGAATGTTATCTATTGTTTAATCATTTCTGCCTGACAATGACTGATGAGCTTTACATATACACCCTGTATTCCTGTGCAAATTGAACCCAATAAAAGCCTGTCAAGGCAAGGGTCAAGGCACTCTCCTCTTGAGAGGGTGGCGGAGGCACTCTGAGGCTTTTCTCCTCTTGAAAGAGAAGCCGCGCCATCCCTTTTCCTCCACAGGACTTGGTAGTCCGTGTGAATTTGTCTCGGCTCATCCATAACACCATGGACCCCAGGAGCCGGGATCCATGTCACAATATAACAAGTTTAACATCCAGGCATCCACTTGCACCCTAAGTAGCCAAACAATACCTCTCCCTGACCACAACACAAACAAGAAGTTTACTGCCTGGAGAATGTGAATCCTGAACCAAAGGCTCCATGCATACAGGAATACACACGAAGGGGGCAGAGAGAGGTGTACACAGGACTGAAACCAGGTCAAAGTCTGCACACTGAACAGTATGATACCCAGATCCTTCCTCCATTTCCTGCCTCTATTTATAATCACCAAGAAAGGAAACTAGCAGATCACCCTTTACAGAAGCTAAAGAAACAGAAAAAAGACCTACAAAAATTATAACATTTCAAAATTTCCCAACGAACCCTGGCTGGTGTGGCTCAGTAGAATGAGTGCCGGCCTGTGAAGCAACACTTTGGTTCGAGCATCTGGTTCGATTCTCAGTCAGGGCACATGACTTTGTTGTGGACCAGGTCCCCAGTAGGGGCCACTTGAGAGGCAACCATACATTGATGTTTCTCTCCCTCTCTTTCTCCCTCCTTCCCCCATCTCTAAAAATAAATAAGTAAAATCTTTTAAATAATTTTTAAAAATTTCCCAGTGAAATATTTGGCACACATCTCCTTATCATCCCTACAGCAAGGCTTCCTAAGACCAATATTCATACATTCAACTGCCTACTCAACATCTCCATTTGGATGTCTAACAAGCATGTCAAAGTGAACATGTATGAAGCCAAACTTGTGATTTCTACCTAATCTACTCCCCACTTGCATTCTTTGCCTATTAAGTAAATGAATGCTAGAAAAAGGAAATGCTATTCATGGTTTGCTCTGGAATATAGAAACATAGAAATAAATTTACCCTTTACTGTAAATATTTTTCTCATTTATTTATTTGTCTTTAATGGGGGATTTCACTTACATATGACGTTACTTTTCATAGTCAAGGCTATAAATCTATTTCTTTATGACTTTGTTCCACTGTTTTTATAATTAGTAGTAAGTAAATGATATAGCACTGAGAGCAGAAAAATTAATCTACATTTTCTTCTCAGTTTATTATTTTTAGTATTTCACTCTTTTTAACACAACTGGAATTTACTTTAAAATATAATGTAAGATAGGTATCTAATTTTATTTTGTACCAAATAGTTAATGTTTAAACACAATTGTTTCAACACAATTCACTGAATAATCTTTCCTATTTGAAATATCTTAATATATTAAATTTTAATAAATATTTTACAAGTCTACTATTATCTTTCAATTCTGTTCCATTAAAGTCTGGTCTTACAACCTATTGAATGGGAGAAGATATTTGCCAATGATACATCTGAAAAGGGGTTAACATCCAAAATTTATAAAGATTTCATACAACTCAACACCAAAAAAAAACCCCTCAATTTTAAAATGGTCAATGGATCTGAATACACAACTTCTCAAAAAAGGACACACAGATGTCCAATAGAAACATGAAAAGATGCTCAATGACACTAATCACCAGAGAAATGCAAATTAAAATCACAATGAGGTATCACCTCACACCTGTCAGAACGGCCATCATCAACAAGTGATGTGAAGAAAACAGAACCCTCATGCACTGTGGGTAGGAATACAGGTTGGTGCAGCCATTATGAAAAACAGTGTGGAGCTTCCTCAAAAAATTTAAAACGACCCAGCATTCCACTTCTGGGCATATATCCAAAAATACCCCAAACAACTATTTTGAAAGAATACATGCACCCCTACGTTCACTGCAGCATTATTTACAATAGCCAAGATATGGAAGCAACACAAGTGCTCACCAGTAGATGAGTGGATAAAAAAGTGGTGGTACGTATATATACAATGGAATATTTCTTGGTCATAAAAATAAAATGAAATTTTACCTTTTGCAACAATATGAATAGATCTAAAGGGTATTATGCTGAGTGAAATAAGTCAGACCAAAAAAAGGTGAATATTATATGATTTCAGTTCTCTGGAACCTAAAAAAACAAATTAAACAAACAAAATTCAAACAGACTCATAGATACAGAGATCAGACTGGTGGCTGTCAGAGGGGTGGGGGGTTGGGGCATGGGTAAAAAAGACGAAGGGATTAAGAAGTCAAAATTGGTAGTTACAAAACAGCCACATGGATGTAAAGTACAGGATAAGGAATATAGTCAATAACATTGGATAACTATGTATGATGCCAGGAGGGGACCTGAAATATCACGGGTATCACACTGTAAAGTGTATGACTGTCTAACCATATCATTCTAGGTGCTGTACACACCTTAACTAGTAACAAAATAAGACTGAGTGTAAGCTATAATTCAAAAATAATTCTTTTTAAAAAGTAGAAATAAGGAAAAAAGAAAGTTTGGTTTTAGAGTTATTGTACATGTCAGCCACTCCACAATTTTTCCCCTTTTTATAGTACCAATACCCTGGTTTTCTCTATAAGAATTTCTTATTTGGGCTTTAATTTTAGTAGAATTGAGAGAGATTTATTTGGGACAAATTACTTCTTTCAATCAAATGTTCTCTTCCTGGGATTTAAATCCTAGATAAAGTTACAAAAAGAATGCAAATTATTAATACCAACCAGTTCACCCCAATTTCATCCATCATTTCTGCTCTAGAGAGCTCTGGAGATGGTCTGCAACTCATATGCTTTCTGAGCCTAGTTCCCCAGCGTTCCTTCTGAATCTGCGAGTAAGATCCACAGGCTCTTCCACCGAATTCCCTTTTTAAGTTAACCAAATTTGGTTTCTGTTGCGTACAACCAAAAACAACAACTGATGCATTACAAAGTTTTACAGCATGTATTCACTTCTGGTAATATAAGTCCCCACTCAAAACTCTTATCAAAATGTTTTAATATTCTCATCTGGCTGTTTAGTCTTCCACATGAATTTTAGAATCTGTCTTCCCAAAATAATTCAAGGTTTTTTTTAGATTTTATTTATTTATTTTTAGACAGAGAGGAAGGGAGGGAGAAAGAGGAGAGAAATATCGGTGTGTGGTTGCCTCTCACACACTCCCCACTGAGGACCCAGGCATGAGCCCTAGACAGGGAATTGAACCAGTGACCCTTTGATTCACAGGCCCACGCTTAATCCACTGAGCCACACCAGCCAGGGCTCCATTTAAGTTTTTTATTGGAACAGCTTTAACCCTTAATATAATCCACGGAGGATTCTTGTCTTTACAATGTTAAGCATTCACAAAATGTCTTGCCATTTTCTTTTGAAACTCTCAATTAAATTTCACAATTTTACTGCATTTGTTGTTAATTGTATTCCTATTTTTGTCACTGTGCTGAAAAAAAGTTTTTTAATACTTTATTCTCTGATTTTTGCTAAGAATGTAAACATAATTATATATTATTTTCTTTCTGGCCTCCTAGTTGAATGTTCTCACAGTGTTAATAATTTTAAAATTGACTTTCTTGACTATTCAGGATTATAAACATATCTACAATAATAAGGATTATACCTTATTTTTTTCTAAAAATTATAACTTTTTTAAAGATTTTATTCATTATTTATTTTTAGAGCTAGGGGAAAGGAGGGAGAAAGAGAGGGAGAGAACCATCAATGTGTGGTTGTCTCTTGCATGCCTCCCACCGGGGACCTGGCCCACAACTCAGGCATGCACCCCAACTCAGAATTGAACTGTGACCCCTTGGTTCACAGACCAGCACTCAATCCACTGAGCCACACCAGCCAGGAACAAAAATTATACACTTATTGCTGTTCTTACATGTATATTTTTCTTTGGCTAAAATTCCCAAAATAATGTTAAATGGCAGCATTGAGTTTAATGAGAGTACACCCCAGGATTTTATCAGTAAATACTCTTTACAAAAGTTTATTTACCTAATAACAATTATAAATTATGGTTAGGACAAACTTCTCTGCCTATTAAAATGTTTAATTTCCCACAAAGCAAAAGGAAATGTAAAAAAGAACTGGAGAAAGGCTCCGTTCCCAACTCCCACCCCAACCCTCCGGGAACAGAGAGGTCATGGTGGCGAGGGGGCCTGTCCCAGTGCTCCTGTACCCAGGGATCTCTGGTGCCCAGCCACTTCCTGCAGAATGAAGACTTAATTTCAAGGTCATGGCAAAACATCTGAAGTTTATTGCCAGGACTGTGATGGTGCAGGAAGTGACCGTGAAAAGTGCATACAGGATCCTAAACAGAATCCTCACCACTGAGGACATCAAGCAAAGCCAGCACTACAGGAAGCTGACGGCAGAGGGAAAGCTATGAAACCTGCCAGAGGATCTACAACATGAAAATTACTTGCAAGATCAACTTTTTGGTGCGAAAGAATCAGGTGGACTCACAGCTAGGGTGCTGAGGCCTATGGATAGGAGGCCCAGTTGGAAAACCCCCATCCTGTTGTGACTCCAACTGTTTTCTTTCTGCAGCCCTATTTGCTCTTACCATTTTTACAATAAACTCAAACATGTATATATAAGAAGGCCTCCTTGTGTAGAAACAATCTCACTAGTCAGCAATGGACCCTATCCTTTATTAGGTGAAAGAGAAGCTGAGTCAAAAGTAGCCTAGGAGTAGAGTGGTGACTGCCAAGGGCTGGACATGAGAAGAGACAGGGAATATCTATTCACTGGGCACAGAGCTAGAACTGGGAAGACGAAAAAGTGCTGGAGACGGGCGGTGGTGCATGGTTACATAACAGCAAGAATATACTTAATGCCACTGAACTGCACACTCACATAGTTAAAATGTCAGATTTCAGGTTACATATATTCTATTAGAACAAATTTTTAAAGTAAAAAGAATTAACAAATTCAATTTCTCTCAAGATTAACTAAAGTAATTATCAGTAATAACTCAAAAAATCATATTTTTATTTTTCACTTGAAAACTAATGCTCCTTTCTCATCTAGTCTTACCTGAGAAGTATTCCACAAAATCATGCAGCTAGTAATAATGATTCATACTACAAAATTAGAGTTTAATATTATGTGTCAAATTCTTTTCCTATGCTGCTTCCTCAATCTTATAATATAAAGTTACCCTAAAACTTCCAAATATTCCATGAAAATTAATGTTAAAAGTGAACAAATTTTTAAAATTAGGAACAAAATATAATTTACTAAGATACAAAAGTTTTCAAAAGACACAATTATTCAATATAAATAAATGCTTTAAAAAAGTAGTTTCATATTTTATTGTACAGTAAAACTTCCTCTACCTTGAAATCACTGACTAGATAGCATACATACAGTATACAAGAATGAGAAAATATACCTCAAATTCTTTTCTAAGACGTTCCTCTCGTTGAGTGCTTAACTCAAGTTCACTTGTTTGTCTCCGTAAAAGCTCAGAGCAGTCCATGTGTTCTGTTTCTAATTTTTCTACTTTCTTGTGCATACTTTGTACAGCACTATCTTGTTCCTGAAAAATATTTCATTATTGCATCAATAAAATCTTTAAGCCAACAATGACTTACATTTATTCTATAGTAGACAATGAGTAACTAAATCTGTACTTCAACCAAAATAAAAGGTTAATTCACATAGCCAAGAGAGTTCCAGATATTGTACAGTACTATTTCACAATATACATGTATTTAAATTTTTTCAGACTTCCGGCCAAGATGGAGGCATAGGTGGACACACTGCCTCCACGCACAACCAAAATTAAGGAAAACAAAGATTTAGAAACAAGAAAACAACCAGAAATGATAGAAAATTGAACTGTATGAAGTCCAACAACCATTCATCCAGACTGGTAAGAGGGGCGGAGTCAAGGCAGAAAAAAGTGGAGGTTGGTGAACCTGGGCGCGCAGGCAGCAGTGGCTGGCAGATCCCAGGCATGCAGGCGGCAGCTACCAGACCCCAGGCAAACAGGTAGCGGCTAGCAGACCCCAGGCATGGGGTGGCAACAGTGCACACCCAGTGAGGCCGCGCAAGGCAGCTGGCTGACCAGGTGGTCACACATTCGCGCGCAGATAAACCAGGCGAAGGGAAAGTGGAAGAAGGGACTGGAATATAAGAGAGAGCAGAACAAATGCCATTGTTCCTTCTCAGACTCTGCCCCTACATACAGCGTCATCACCTAGCAACTGGGCTGCCCCACCCTGGGGAACACCTAAGGCTCTGCCCCTCACTACATAACAGCCGTGACCAGACCCCCCCCCCCAAAAAAAAAAAGGCTCAAACGGGAGAACAAATCAAAGCCCCAGAGCCAATTCATCTAAGCAACCAAGAGATAGCCAACCTATCAGATGCACAGTTCAAAGCACTGGTGATCAGGATGCTCACAGAATTGGTTGATTTTGCTCACAAATTAGATGAACAAACAAAGGCTACAATAAGTGAAATGAAGAAAAATGTACAGGGAACCAATAGAGATGGAAGGAAAACTGGGACTCAAATCAACGGAGTGCACCAGAAGGAAGAAAAAAAGAACCAAACAGAAAAGAAGGAAGAAACAAGAATTCAAAAAAATGAGGACAGGCTTAGGAACCTCTAGGAGGTTCCAACATCCATCTTTAAACGTCCCAACATCCGAGTCATAGGGGTACCAGAAGGGGAGAAGGAAGAGCAACAAGTGGAAAAGTTATTTGAACAAATAATAAAGGAGAACTTCCCCAATCTGGCAAAGGAAATAGACTTCCAGGAAGTCCAGGAAGCTCAGAGAGTCCCAAAGAAGGTGGACCCAAGGAGGAACACACCAAGGCACATCAGAATTCCATTACCCAAGATTAAAATGAAGGAGAGAATTCTAGAAGCAGCAAGGGATAAGGGCACAGTCACCTACAAAGGAGTTCCCATCAGACTGTCAGCTGATTTCTCAAAAGAGACCTTACAGGCAAGAAAGGGGCTGGAAAGAAGTATTCCAAGTCATGAAAGTCAAGGACCTACATCCAAGATTGCTCTATCCAGCGAAGCTGTCATTTAGAATGGAAGGGAAGATAAAGTGCTTCTCAGATAAGGTCAAGTTAAAGGAGTTCATCATCACCAAGCCCTTATTATATGAAATGTTAAAGGGACTTATCTAAGAAAAAGAAGATAAA
>PVKU01005877.1:59630-101451 GCA_004027475.1 Anoura caudifer | reverse complement strand
TTAAGCAAAAATCTAGAACAGGAACAGAAACACAGAAATGGAGATCACATGGAGGGTGAGCAACAGGGCAGTGGGGGGAGGAGAGAGGGAGAAAAGGTACACAGAATAAGTAGCATAGATGGTAGGTAGAAAATAGACAGGGGGAGGGCAAGAATAGTGTGGGAAATGTAGAAGCTAAAGAACTTATGACACATGGACATGAACTAAAGGGGGGAATGTGGGTGGGAGGGGGTATGCAGGGTGGAGGGGAGTGAAGGGGGGAATGGGACAACTGTAATAGCATAATCAATAAAATATAATAAAAAAACAAAAAATAAATTTTTTCATTTTTTTTAATTTATTCTAGAGAGTGGGGAAGGGAGGAAGGAAGAGATGGAAGGAAACATCAACGTGAGACAGAAGCATTAATCGGTTGCCTCTTGCACATGCCTCAACTAGGGACCAAACCCACAACCCAGACACGTGCCCTGACCAGCAATTGAACCCATGACCTTCTGGTCTGCAGGACAATACTCAACCAGCAGAGCCACACTGACCAGGACAAAATATATATGTATTTTAAAAGCACTATTGGAGGTTTACAATTTTAAAAATCTGATTAATACATATTACAAATGAAATGTGTATAGCTTACTAAAATGTTATGGTAGTTCAAATGAGCCCTGAGGATATTTATGTAATGCTGTAGTGCAACTGCTATATACAATGTTTTCCCTCTCATTAAAATTTTAAAGTATTTAATAATACAAGTGGATATTGCTCCTTTGCATGATAAGGAATGACTGGCCTGAATGCCTAATAACGACCCATGAGAGATTTTTATGTGAGCTGATGGCACTCCGTTCTTACAGCTCTTAAAGCTACATCCACTAGATGGCTGTGTTTCATTTTCTCTCCAGTTTTTAACTTTTCAAATTGTTGTACCACTAAAAGAAAATAACAGGCACTCTTCTACTTAATGTCTCAATCTCCATTTCCAACTAACCTCAGAAATCAGAGTTGAATGTTACGGAAGTTAAAACATGAAGTTCACACATATATCAAAGGTATTTTCCACAGTAACTAATTTAGACATTCTTCATTCTAATTTAAGATCTTTGACAAAACCCTTTCTCCCACATTTGCCTCATCAGCATAATCTTATTCTGGGAGATTAACATGTACAAATAAGTATATTTACACATACTTCCACATACTCTCTAGCCACTCAAAAGGTATTGCTGGAATCTGAGTAAGAATGCTGCAAACACCAAATATAATTCTCTGTAAAAAGATTTTAGTTTAGAAAGTACCCAGCACTATAGTCCACAATCAAAGGATGAAGAACAAAATTTAATTCTTCTCTCCACATTTATAGAATAAAGTTATTTTTCTATAGCTGGCACCACATGAACTAAAGAATTATTTCCTTCAGGTAAGAAATTTCTTAATATAAAGAAGCTCATCTACTTGCACATTTGCAACCTGTAAACAATAGATGCAAAAGCTGTGCACCAGAGCATTAGTTTGCCGACACTGCCTGCAACCAGCAGATAGCACTCTTGGTTACTACAATAGCACTCCGGAGTTAGAAACAGATGGTAATGTGGTCAGCCTTATGTGATCTAATTTCATCCTAAGACAAGACCATAAGACAATGCTGTGATTCTACAGGATAGATTCCCTCCATCAACAGTCAATGGTACCAGCATTCATTCAAATTCACTGTTACATGTCTTTTTGATTTACAAATACATAATCTCCAACTTTTAATAATCCACTTATAGTGTGTATACTTTAAAACGAATAAACAGCAACTGACACTGTTAACCACAAAAACCCCAACAATGTTAATGTCTGTATGAAAAGATGCTTATATCCTAGTTGATGACACTTATTTCAAACAACATTTATTAAACAACAAAAGAAATTGATCAGGAAGTATGAGATTTACTTATTATAAAATGTGACTGTGATTCCTATTCTATTGATGGAATTCTATTGACAGCACAGAAAAACAGCGTACAGTCACTCCAAACAACACTACACTAGATGAAGAGCACGCCCACCATTCCCTACAAGTCTGAATGCCATCCTATCAAAAAGAAAATCAATGGTTGATCAGTTAGGAGTTATTAGGTTTGTTTTGGTGAGATTTTAACTTTATGATACTTGACCTATATTAAATACTACTTACCAAATAGCATTTTTTACTTCTTTTTTTAAAGATTTTATTTATTAATTTTTAGAGAGAGGAGAAAGAAGGGAGAAAGAGAGAGAAACATCAATGTGCAGTTGCCTCTTACATCCCCCACCAGGGACCTGGCCTGCAACCCATGCATGTGCCCTGACTGGAAGTCGAACCAGCGACCCTTTGCTTTACAGTCAGGTGCCAATCCACTGAGCCACACCAGCCAGGGCACATTTTTTACTCTTCTATTCCACATTTTCTGCTTTCTCTTGGTTTATGCTAATATTTTTAATGTACATGTTAATCTAACTATTGTTTTTTGTCTACATCTCTTTGTATTATTAGCATAACTTTATTTTTATAACTTTATTTTTATTGTTGGCACTATTACAGATGTCTTCTTTTCCCCTCTTTGCTCCCCTCCACCCAGACCCAGCCGCCCCCCTCTGCCATCACCACACTGTTATCTGTGTCTATAGGTTATGCATATATGTTCTTTGACAAATAGCTTTTAAATAAAGGTCTCTCAAGATGTAGATGAAATTTGCACCTAGCAATCACACTTTTAATGCAGAGGTTAAGTAGTCACTACTATTATGTGATAACTACTATATATTCTTGAAAATGGATATAAATGCACATACACATATACAAAGTTTTTATAGAAAACCACTTTCTCAAATAGTGGGGATTTTTAGAAAGTCTATTCATGTATACAGGAAACATATTACATAATCAAGTTAGCCAAATTATATTGACTTTCAAATGTTAAACTCACTTAACATTTATTATATAAAGGCTTTTTATATTTTGCTGCATTCAGTTGGATAATATTTTGTGTAATATTTTTGTAGACATATTCATGAGTGAGATTAGCTATAACCATCTTCTTGTATTCTTGTCAGTTTAGTACCAAGATTTGTCAGTTTAGTATGTTATCAAGATTTTTCCATTCTCTGGTGGAGTTTATGTAAGATTAAAATTATTTGCTCCTTGGATGTTTCTTTTTACTCACTGGTAAAGCAACAAGGGCTTGAAATTTTGTCCATGACTCAATTAAGTTTTCTGTTTTCTACCTGTTCTTAAGTCATGGGGCAGAAATGAATATGAACACTCTTGGAAAGCTTCTATAAGCAGCACTTAATTATATCCACAGATCTCCCCTGCCAGCTCCCTCCCTGACAAGTGCCTCTCTCCATCCTAGAAAAACAAAAAGAGTTAACTAACTAGAGAGGTTGGTATATGACTTAACAGGTTCTTAAGCCATAAAAATCAGACTCTATTGGGGGTCAGGGTGAGATACCTTGCTGGGTAGCTCAGCCAGTTACAGCACCATCCCAATACTCCAAGACTGCAGTTCAATCCCCTGGTCAGTGCACACACAAGAAGCAACAATGAATGCACAAATAAGTGTTACAATAAATTGATCTCTCTCTCTCTCTCTCTCTCTCTCTCTCTCTCTCTGTCTGTCTGTCTCTCTCTCCCCTCTCCCATCAATAAATAAAATTTTAAAAAATTAAGAGATTAGGTGAAATCCAAAGAGTGGGTGGTAAGACCTCACAGCTTTCTCTTGTCAGCTCCCTGAACACAAATTCCTACACTTAAGATTCCGTAAGGAAGAGACTAGAATATTCCTTTGTTGGGAAACTACCAGTCTAAGACAAAAGAGCTACAGATACTGGCAGTTTTTAAATTCCCCAAATTTTTATTGGGTGACATTGCTTTAAAAACTTATACAGGTTTCAGGTGTGCAGTTGTAGAATGCATCATCTAAAATTCCCCAGTGAAATCGAAGTGTTCCACATGCACAGAGCTTCCACTCATTTTTAGTGCCTCGTTCTCAAATAGAAACACACAGTCAAGCACAATCAGACATTTCAGGAAAGATTCATGTGTGAATTAGTTAGTAGAGACAACTACTACTAATGGGGCCAAACACTGAGAAAAAAATAAATATAACCAAACATCCAATTCTTTGGCTCAAATGGATTTTCAAAGCCATACAAAGTTTGCTAGATATGACATTTCAAGTTATCAGAATTTCAAAGAAAAGTGTCTGAGTTTAAAGAATCAATTACCTTTAAAAAGCAAAATTAATATCATCTATTTCCCAGTATTATTATACAATTTTGTTATTTGTCACAATTTACAAGGATAATTTTTAATCGTTGGAATATTAGAATATAATATTTCTAAAACTTTGGGTTTTAATGAGTAATTAATTAGTTAATTAAATTAACAAAACAAAGCAAAGATATAAGTTTTCTAAAAGCAATTTCAAACTAGGTAACTTGGTGTTATTTTTATGTTTGACTTAAGGGTCTCAAGTCTATTGAGTTTTCTTTATGTGAAAAGCATACAACTGAAGATAAAACATTATCAGTGGAATTTGGAGTTAAGCTGTTTTAATGAGTTTTCACTATGTGCCTGAACTGTTAACACCAAAAATAAATATGATAATTCAAAAAAAAGAAAAATACAATCAAGGGAAGAGGAAAAAATCACCAGTACAAGTACAACTTATATCCACAGAGAGTCAAAATAAGATACTGACAAACATGAAACAAAAAGAGTCTACTATAAAAAGGTACAGTCAAGAACAAGAACAAACTCTCACCCTGGCCAGGTGGCACAGCTGACTGGAGCATCGCCCCATATGTCAAAAGGTTACAGGCTCAATTGATCTCTGGTCAGGGCAAACACCTGGGTTGCAGGTTCGACAGGGGCACTTATGGGAGACCACCTATCACAACCAACTGATGCTGCTCACTTCCATGTTTCTCTCTCTCCCCCTTCCTTCCTCTCTCCCACTTTCTCTCTCGTCCCTCTCCCTCCCTCCCTCCTTCCTTCTCTAAAATCAATAAACATATTCTCGGTTGAGGATTAAAAAAAGAACTCTTAGAAAATAAAAACCCAAAAGCAAAACTGAAAATTCAATACAAAGGTTACAATATAAAATTAAGGAACTACCCAGAAAACAGAGCAAAAAAGAAGGGATAATGGAAGTAATACGCACTACAAGAACATCAACTCTGCCAAATAAATCTCTCAATCTAATCCAATCCCAACCAAAATTACAACAAGGTTTTGGGGGGAAATGCAAAAAGTCAATCCTCAAACTCACATGGACAATAAAAGTCTCAAAATAACTCTCCTACTCTCCCCCCAAAAAATATCAAGAATAAGGAGAGGGGAACTTGACCTACCTACTAGAGATCAAGAAATACTGTAGATCCGTGATAAATTTTAAAATTTAGTATTTTTTTTAAATCCTCAACTGAGGATATGTTTTTTTTATTGATTTGAGAGAAAGAGAAGGAGAGAGAGGGAAACACAGCTGTGAGAGAAAAACATCAGTGAGTTGCCTCCCGTACACCATGACAAGGGATCAAACCCGCAGTCTAGGTGTATGCCTTGACCTGGGATGGAACCGCAACCTTTCACTGTACCAAAGGATGCCCCAACTGAGTGACTCGGCCATGGCTAAAAAATTTAGTATTCATTCATAAATAGATATATAAGTGGAACAGAACACAGAGCCTAGAAACCAAAACTTAGATTTAAAGGAACTTGATACTTTGAAAGAGAAAACATTATAAATCATTAAGGGGTAACACAATAGATAGTTGAATAGCTGGTACAGGGATGTTTGGTTATCCACTTGGAAAAAAATAAAATTAGATCCTATTTCATGCTATATAGAGAAAAATGTATATTCTCTTTATGGCTTTAGGTTACATAAGACATAAAAAGCACTATCCATAAAGACTTATAAACTCTACTACATTACAATTTAAAACTGGCCCTGGCCAGGCAGCTCAGTTGTTTAGAGAGTTATCCTGATACGCCAAGGTTGTGGGTTCAATCCCCAATCAAGGCACATACAAGAATTAACCAATAAATGCATACATAAGTGGAACAACAAATCAATGTTTCTCTCTCTCTCTCTCTTCTCAAAAAAAAAATCAACCAATATAATTTTTTTAATTTAAAACCGTACATCAAACACTACGTAAATTATCTCCACACAGAGAAAAAGATGATGTTGGCAACAGTGACATAAACAACAAAGGATTAGTAACCAAGCATATAAAAAGCTCCTACAAATTAGTAAAAAATACATTAATAAAAGTTATTCATAAACAATCTAAAAGAAAAATATGTAAGCTGGCAGTAATAATTAATTGTATAATGATGCAATTAATATATTAATTAGTTGTTCACAAAACAACAAACATAAATGGCCAATGGGCATAACATGCTAAATGTCAAGGAAAGAGAAGTTTAAACAAGAATGAGATACAATTTCATACAGATTCTATTGCAAAAAAAAAATTAAATCTAAAAAATACCAAGTGTTCAAGAGGCTGTAAGAGAAAAGAAACTGTTTTCTCACAATGGTACAACCATTTAGGAGAACAATTTGGCATATATTTTACTTCCTAATAAGTGCATAGGCACTAACTACATACCCACATTTTAAAAAATATTTGATGTTCACAGAAGCACTGTCTGTAATAATTAAAACTCGAAAAGAACTTAAATCTCAATCCATCAAGTAACAGATAAATTAATTACAGTATATGCATAGGATAAAATACAATAAAGAAGTTAAACTGAATGAATCAGAGTTACTTTGTTAACTTGGATAAATCTCAATAAAACAAGTGAAAAAGAAAACCTGGACAAAAATGCGTACTATATGACATCCTATATATATTTTTAAGACAAACAAAATGATAAAACAATACTATTAATGCAAACAGAAAACTAAACACCAAATTCAAAATGATGCTCGTCTTTGGGGGTGGGATAGTGGTGAAGGGGTGAAGTAATTCAGAAGTCAGTCCTCAATGATCTAACAATTTATTGTTTGTTTTTAATTCTGAAGCAAATATGACAAATGCATATCATAGATGCTACATACTGGCTATATTAATGGAACTGGTTGGTTATATTAGACATTGTTTATATTAATCCCTGTTATTTTTTGTGTTCAAGTATTTGTCTTTTTATTTTTTTAATTATATTTGTTTCCATTACCATTTATCCCTCTTATCCTCCCCACCTCCTCCCCTGCAATCACCCCATTGTTGCCCATCTCCATAAGTCCTCAAATATTTCAGTCAATGGTTTTATCAGTACAACCCAAGTCTGGAATACATTGTAACATACAAGAAAATTTGAAAAGAACCATAAAATACCTCATGCAGTTATACATCAAGGTTAATTTGCCTCCTTCCAAGAAAATGTTTTCAATTTTGTCAAAGAATTTATCTTCTAATCTAAAAAAAGCTACCTGGATCCTTACAGTGAAAATGTGGGTGTATATGTATGTGTTTAACAAATAAAATCAGTTTAAGGACATTGGTAATTGAGGGAGTTTTTCTTTTATCCACTAGAGGGAGGTGTTGAACTTAAAATATTTTAAAATAAGGCTTGTTTTTGAACTAACTTAACATTATAGGCAACTGCATTGTGCTGTTAGAAAATAAACTTGCTTTCTTTCCACTCTTCCAGAAACATAGCCCAAAAGTATAATTCTTCATATGTACTCAAATAAACAATATTTCTCAGACTCCAAAGTATGGCTTCAGCTCTGAAGAATTATAGAAGCAGAGTTAGAAATGTAACAAAGCAAAAATACTCCTCCTTCTTAGCTTACAAAATGTATCAATACACCTAGTACATGTTTAACCCCTGAAAGAGCCAGAACAAGTTTCTCCTCTCTAAATCTCCAAAGCCAGCCCAGTTCTACAATCAAAAAGTGTTTGCTACTGTAAAGTATAAACTGGGACTACTTTATGTAACATATATAATGATAAATCTATAAGCTTACAGATCCAGCAATACTTCTAGGCACAGACACAACTGAGTCACTTCTACAACAGCTCCAAGATATGGACAAGAATATTAGTGAATTATTTATAATTAGAGCAAAAAATTTTAAAGAAAATATCCATCAATAAGGAATTCCTTAAAAATATTAGGAAATTCCACATGACAGAATATCATGCAAACACAGCAAGAATAATGTAAGGCCATCAAAAGATGGACATCAAATATTATTCAAGCATATAACTTCATTCATGTAAATACAGTAATATATGTTTATATATCCTTAGATGGGGAGTGGTACTGAGGGGAAAGTGGACAAGACTTTCACCTTCTGCTTTTAAATTTCCCTAAGGGGCATTTTTACCATGAGCACAATATACAGTAACTTTATCAATTGAATAATATTAAGATATCCTGTTTGGAAAAAAACAGGTGGTACTAGTGCCATTTTCTATGCCATTTGCTTATACAGGACACCAGTGGACAGTTTCCCAGGAAAGTGCAAAGAAACACTCCTTGTTATCCTATATCATTTAAGGCAAACTCTACTTAAACACTTCCTTTTCATCTAAGTTCCTCCAAGCTATCCCTAGATCACAACTGTGCTTACCAGGTCAGTCTCTGACAGCTGTCTTATTACACAGCCTAGTGATGCCCAAGCCTGACTGGATGCCTTTCCACTCTTCCTCCTCTTTCTTTAGGTTATGGTATGATTTTCATCTACATCTCCCATGCTCTTTGCCATCACAAACTCTCCCATTCCTTAACAACTAGATACATAAATCAATGAATGAGGAAAGGATCATTTTATTCCTGGTTGAGTATTAGGAACTGCCCTACCTAGTTTCAGAAGCTGTAACCCCGCATGGCTAAGGCTGAGTGAGAGAGAGACTTGGGGCCATAAGCCACTAAGGAGACAAAGCTTATCTCCCTGGCAAGGGCGCTGCCTCTGCCCCCTTTACTTTACCCTGCTTGGTCTGGAGCCTGGCCAGTTAGCCAATGATGGGTAAGATTCCTCAAGGGAGGGATGACTGAAGACAGGCATGGTCATGGGGGACCCTCAGGAAAGGATTTGGGGGGCTAAAGCAAAAGGAGGTGATGGACCCTCACCCCTCAGCTTTGACATAGCCTGAGTCCTCATTCTGTCTGCAAGAAGTCTCCTAATTTCTTGGCTGCCTTACTTCCCCTGCCTGATTTAAGCCTGAAACAATGACAGAGTGTAGCCCTGTGCTGGAAAGGGTGGGTTCCCCGGGGCTATGAAGCCTAAGAAAGAATGCACAAAATCCTGTGAAACCTGCTTTGCTAAGAACACTCTCAATTTTCTGACAAGGGTCTGAGAAGGAAATGAGTTTGTTTCCCAAAGTTTTACATCCCCTTAACTAACTGACCCTGACTCAGAATAAGCCCTCTGTTAGTCTTTGTCTGTCATCTATTGTTTGATCATTACTGCCTGACAATGATTGATGAGCTTTACCTGTATTCCTATGCAAAATGAACCCAATAAAAGCCCACTGAGGAAAAAACTCTTGGCCCTTCTCTTTGAGAGATCTGCTACCTTTCCTCCCCAAGCAGATCATGTCTTCATAGATTTATTCTCATCGGTGGTGGGCTGGCAGGCGGGGGGATGGGGGATGGGGCCCCCCCACGGGCAGAGGCCCCCCACAGTTGAGTTATAGAATTTTGAAAATAAAATAAAAATAAAAAATGTATATTAATCTTTTAAAGGTTTGCAATACCGCTGGTAAATAATACTTTGTAATAAGATGGAAAAATTATACAGGAAAGGACATGGCATTCTTTTTAATTTTTTAAAACTTTGCATTGATTTTTGAAAGAGAGAAACACTGATCTGTGACTGTACTCATTTACACATTCACTGACTGCTTCTGGCATGTGCCCTGGCCAGGGATTGAATCCACAACATTAGCATTATCAGAACAATGCTCTAACCAACTGAGCTACCCAGCCAGAGCCAAGGCATGGTATTCAATGGTTTAAAAACAAAGCTTTACCACTGCATGTACCATACCGCCTATAATAAAAAAGTTTATGGCAAATAAGCATCTTCAAAGTTCACAATGCGACTGTCTAGACACTGTGCTGTAATCTGAAACCAACACAAAACGGTGATGATGTAAACTGATTTTTTTTAATTAAAAAAAATAAGTCATGGTGATGTCAGGTACAGTATGGCAACTATAGTTGAAAATATTGTGTTGCATATTTGAAACATGCTGAGAAAATAAATTCTAAAGGCCTCATTACAAGAAAAAGTTCTGTAACTACGTATGGTGACAGGTCCCAATATGGTCACAATATACAGATAGTGGATCTCTATGTTGTACACCTGAAACAAATAGGATATATATCATCTACACCTGAATTTTAAAAATATAAAAAATAAAAAGCCCTGGCCAGAGTGGCTTACTTGGTTGGGCATTGTTCTGCAAAACAAAGGATCATGTGTTTGATTTCCCATCAGGGCATATGCCTAGGTTGTGGGTTTGGTTTCTGGTCAGAGTGCGTGCAAGAGGCAACCAATTGATGTGTCTTTCTCACATCAACGTCTCTCTACCTCTCTTTCTTCCTCCTTTCCCCTCTCTCTAAAAATAAATAAAATATTGTTTAAAAACTCAAAAGAGAAGTTCACATTGCTATTGCAAGAACAAAGAAAGAGATAAAAATAAAACAAATGTTCTTTTTCAATAAAAAATGTAAATAAATAGAAATAAAAATAAAATTATATACATGTTTTTTCAGGATCAACAAATATTTTACTCTAAAAATTACCATGGCTTTGATTTGTTCTGAAATTTCAAATATATGCTAAGACAGAATTTTTGTTTATCAAAAGAGGTAATATGTACAAACAAGGATAAAAACTATTTTTAAATGGGATAACTTTTGAGGTAACTACACTAAGAACTCCCATTAATATTCCAGAGAAGTACACCTCCACTCAGTGCTGCAATTGCTGGAAAGTAAAGGGGATATGGCATAAAATTAAGATTTTCTTTTTATAGTGGGTCTAAATAATAAAGCCCAAATGAGAGAAATATTACAACAGCTTTCTGTTAAAAGTGGGGTTTCATTTTTGAAAAAGGTTCTTTAAATCTTATTTTAAAAACTGAACTCCCTTAGAAAGCTACACAGAGAAAAACTACACAATGTTAACCCCTAATTAACAGATGGAAACCTATACCCATCAACAACCAACAGAGAGAATTTCAGTCTATTTTTTATAAAAAGCCTTTTATATACAGTTTCTTATATTTGCTGTATAAAAGGCAAGCAGTTTTCCTCTGTTAATATAAAAAGGATAAGACATTAAGAGACAGAGCTCTGAACATTTCAGTTATATATAAAAAAGTTATCTTACAAATGGTGGTATGTTCCCCTATTCTTCTCTACACCTAAATAAAGACTAATACTACAAAATTTTAAATTATTTGAGTACTTCAAAATATAAAGTCTTGTATAACCACCTATATTCCATCTGAGATTTATAGGACTGACCAGGAAACCACACCGAAATCACATCATCCATATTTTTTCTTCTAATTTTTAAATTATAATATTATATTAGTTACAGGTGGACAACCCTGTGATTATTTACAGAACTTACAAAGTGATCACCTCCAAAAACCTAGTTACACACACAAAGTTATTACAATATTATTTACTATATTCCCTATGCTGTCCTTCACATCCCTGTGACTCTTCTATAACTAAAAATTGTACTTCTTAATCCCGAAACCTTTTTCACCCATCTCCCCAACACCCTTCCCATCTGACAACTGTCAAAATGTTCTCTGTAACTGTGAATCTGTTTCTGTTCTGCTTGTTTACTTTGCTTTTTAGATTCCACATATAAGTGAAATCATCTGGCATTTCTCTGTCTGGCTTACTTCACCCAGCACAATGCTCTCTAGGTCCATCCAAGTTGTTGCAAATGGCAAGACCCCACTCCACTCCTTTTTATGACTGAATCATATTCCATTATATCTATGGACCACTTCTTTATCTGCACATCTACTGATGGACACTCATATTACTTTCATATCCTGGCTGCAATAAACATGCTGCAACAAACATACGGATGTTATGTCTCTTCCATTTAGTGTTTTGGGTTTTTTCAGATAAATACCCAGAAGTACAGTGAATTGCTCAGTCCTTCTTCGTCTCATTACAGCTCTTGTTTTAAAGTCTATTTTTGTTGGGAACTGCCCTGCCTGGTTTCAGGACCTGTAACACCCCCCATGGCTAAGGCTGAGTGAGAGACTGTGGGACCATAAGCCACTAAGGAGACAAAGCTTATCTCTCTGGCAGGGGCGCCACCTCTGCTCCTTTTATTTCACCCTGCCTGGCCCCCAATGCTTGATCAGTTAGCCAATGACGGGTAAGATTCCTCAAGGGAGGGATGACCTAAGACAGGTATGGTCATGGGGGACCCTCAGGGAAGGACTTAGGGAGCCATCAGGGTTCTTTGAATGTTATCTATTGTTTAATCATTTCTGCCTGACAATGATTGATGAACTTTATTCCTGTGCAAATTGAACCCAATAAAAGCCTGTCAAGGCACAGGTTGGCCCTCTCCCCTTGAGAGGGTGGCGGAGGTGCTCCAAGGCTTGTTCTCCCCTTGAGAGAAAAGCCGCACCATCCCTTTTCCTCCACAGGACTCGGTAGTCTGTGTGAATTTCTCTAGTCTCATTCACAATGTGGAATGAGGACTGCACGAGTCGGGGTCTGTGTCATACTTTGTTTTTTCATTTGTTTGTTTTGCTTTGGGGGGGTTGGCTGGGAAAATGGCCCTCCATTGGGGGTGAGAAGGGGTGGGCTGGGGGAGGGCGTGGGTGGATGCAGAAAGGCTGATGTCTACGGAGTTCTGAGATGTGAGGGTAGGATGAGAAAACAAAAGGTGAAATCCATTTGACTACCAGAACCTTGAATTTGGAAAAGCTGGTATTAGGACTCTCTGAAATGCTGTTCTGTCCAGGCATCCACCAGTCTCTGCCAAATCGCCAATCTGTCTATAAAGCTTATTCCTGAAGGCCTATCCAACCTGAGAGCAGCAAGAAGGGGAACACTGTCCAGAAACAATTTTGCATAACACAGAGTACTTCCAAGCAAGGAAAAAAAGGAGAAATTGTCTGGACCTGTGTGGGTGTATGTAGGGGTGCCACTGCTCCCAGGACATCTGGAGGGGCACAGGAGGGGCAGAGGAGGTGCTGCTAAACCTACAGCTGCATCAGAGCCTGCTGGCTATAGCTAAAGACTCCATCCCAGACTTCGGAGTACTCTGAGCCACAGCAAGCCAGCTATGCCTGGGTTAAGAATTCTGCTCAGACACTCACCCCAGTGTGGGTTGTACTGGGGGAGCTGGCTGGGTGGCATCTGGTGTGGTAATTGGAGCTGGCGCTTGCTACTGTGTATACAGACTGACCTGGGGAAGAGTTGACAGGAACTACAACAATGATGATGAAGATGAATCTAGTAACACTACAGAGATTGGGGAAGAGACCAGGAAAGGAGCTAATACTTGGGTGGGGCCCAGCTAGACTTCAGGGTGACTCAAAGGACAAGCCTGAGATGGGCATGGAACTCAACAGTGGTCCAGATGCAAAAGTGAAAGCATACTCATGAGCCCAAAGAGGAGGTGGCCTAGAGGCCAAGGCTGAGGCCTTTTTCAGCAGCACCCTGAAGGAACTGGCAAGTGTAAAGGTGGACAAAAGGACCAGATTGGGTACCATCTCTGGGACCAGGACACTTTAACTGAGTTTACCCTGCCCAGGAGGCAGGGGTGGAGACTGCCATCCCCCACCCCGCCAGTGAAGCATATATAGGCCTGGGAGCAGGGCAAGTGGAAAGTCCAAGGAAAGAGCCCAACTAAAGTACCAGGACTCCAGCTACAGCATGGCTTGTTCTCCAGGGCAATATCAATTTCCCCTAAAAAACCAATGATATTCTTGGTGCTTCAGACCTTCAAAAGGTCCTTAATATCCTAGAAAGAAAAAATGATCATTTTATTCAAGAAGTAGCCTTGGTCACTCTTGGAAACAATCCAGGATATTCATTTAACCAAAATGATATTTGTGAACTGGATGGTCTCCCAATTATTGCAAAACTGATAAAAACTAAAGATCCTATATTAGGGGAAAGCCTTACAATACCCTTAATAACTTGAATGTAAACGCTGGAAATCAGGGCAAGATTAAGACATATGAGGTCTTTCCAGAAAGTATTGAGCCATGTAATAAGAAAAAGAGACATTTACTGAAGAAGATACAAGATACAAGAAACGCTGTACATAGGACAACGACGCCTCAATCATTGGCATCTAGTAGGCACCTAGGGATCTCACACAGTTCTCCCAATCGCCAACAGCTTCCCCATCATATTTTCCTGAATCTCACTGATGGTCTGAAATCTCTTCCCTTTTAAAAGTGACATTAATTTTGGGAAAAACCAAATCTGGGCTATAATTGGGCTGAGTCCCCTTGGTGATTTGAAGATTTGCCAAAAAAACTCTGCACAAGACATGATGCATGAGGGGACACTATTGTGATGAAGCTGGCCATCACCAGATGTCCATAGCTGCAGTCTTCTGAATCATCCAAATAGTTTCCACAGAGGAATGTTCAAGCTTAATGCAAAATTTGATGTAGATTCGTTGTTGTACTTGCTCAGTCATTTTGAATGTGATAGCCACACAGTACACATGTCACTCAATGGTGTCTACCACTCCCACTGACTATCACAGTGAAAGCTTCATTGTTTGCATGTGCACATTCTGGTTCACTGTCCTTGGCTGCCAGGTTACATAGATGTTGTGCAAACTGTTCTCGTTATGTTAACAATGGTTGGACTGTTTCCGGACAGACCTTGCGTATCAGTCAAATGTGTGATGACACCATGATCTGTCACTTGGACTGAGCTGTGCAGATGACTGGACTAAGACTGTTAACCAACATATGTGACTAATCATTACCAACATTTGCTTTCCTATTCCAGACTTTTTTGCATTTATTCCTGGGAAATTATTTCACTAAGATTCAAATTATGAAACTAATTATAAATATGACTGACAATCCAACCACAACAAGAGAGCTGGTCAGTTGTAAAGTACCATCAGAACTGATTTTCCTTTTTAATAAAGAACACGGCAGAAGGACTCTTTTAATATCTTAATTCTATTTGAGAATATAATTGACAACATGAAAAACTAAGGGCTTCTCCCTATGTTCGCAGGGAGCGCAGGTGAAGCTTCACACAAAAGTCATATCTCATCACACACCAGAGGACATACTCAGGGGAGAACCCTATGTTTGCAGGGAGTGTGGGCAAGGCTTTACACAGCACTCACATCTCATCACACACTAGAGGACACACTCTGGGGAGAAGCCCTACGTTTGCAGGGAGTGCAGGCAAGTCTTTACACAGAAGTCATATCTCATCACACATCAGAGGACATACTCAGGGGAGAACCCCATGTTTGCAGGGAGTGTGGGCAAGGCTTTACACAGCACTCACATCTCATCACACACCAGAGAACACACTTGGGGGAGAAGCCCTATGTTTGCAGGGAGTGTGAGTGAAGCTTTACCTGGAATTCAGTTTTCATCGCACACCAGAGGACATACTCTGGGGAGAAGCTCTAGTTTTGCAGGGAGTGCAGGTGAGGCTTTACACAAAAGTCATATCTCATCACACACCAGAGGACACACTCTGCAGAGAAACCCTATGTTTGCATGGAGTGTGGGCAAGGCTTTACACAGCAGTCACATCTCATAAGATGTTGGGAACTCCCTGCCTGGTCTCAGAAGCTGTAATCCCCATGGCTAAGGTGAGTAAAGGACCTTGGAACCATAAGCCACTTAGGAGACAAAGCTTACCTTCCTTGTAGGGGCACCACCTCTGCCCCCTTTCTCTTCACCCTGCTTGGCTCTGGGCAGATAACTGGTTAGCCAATGACCAGTAAGATTCCTCAAAAGAGGGATTACCTAGGACAGTCATGGTTGCAAAGGGGCCCTCAGGGAAGGACATGGGGTGCCACAGAAAAAGGGGTTGATGGACCC
Source organism: Anoura caudifer (assembly GCA_004027475.1). Classification (NCBI taxonomy): domain Eukaryota; kingdom Metazoa; phylum Chordata; class Mammalia; order Chiroptera; family Phyllostomidae; genus Anoura; species Anoura caudifer. Next base: position 85,368 of record PVKU01005877.1, on the reverse strand, counting down.
TTACCCCTCGATTTTGACATAGCCTGAGTTCTAATTCTGTCTGCAAGAAGTCTCCTAATCTCTTGGCTGCCTTACTTCCCATGCCTGACTTAAGCCTGAAACAATGACTTAAGCCTGAAACAATGCTGGAGGTAGGTGCAGCCCTGTGCTGGAAAGGGCAGGTTCCTTAGGGCAATCAGGCCTAACAAAGAATACATAAAACCCTATGAAACCTACTTTGCTAATACCCTCAATATAAACTATAAGGGACCAAGCAGGAAGTGAGTTTGTTCCCCAAAGTTTTATGGTCCTTTAACTATCTGACCCTGACTTAGAATAAGCCCTCAGAGTTCTCTGAATGTTATCTATTGTTTAATCATTTCTGCCTGACAATGACTGATGAGCTTTACGTATACAACCTGTATTCCTATGCAAATTGAACCCAATAAAAACCTGTCAAGGCAAGGGTCTAGGCACTCTCCTCTTGAGACAATGGCCAGGTGCTCCAATGTTTTTTCTCCTCTTGAGAGAGAAGGCGCCACAATCCCTTTTCCTCCACAGGAAAAAAACAAACAAACAAACAAAAAAAAAAAGGGCTTCTTGCATCATCCAGGAAGGAATTCAGCAGTTCACTTTTTTTCTTATTCAAAGAATCTAGCGTGTATATTAAGGAAATCAAAGCTTTAGCAAATCACAATGATGTGGTGAAGGTAAAAGTTCTAAAAGTATCGAACAAACTCTTATTGAGGTTCTGTCCCAAACAGTATCAAGATAATTTTCTTAGCTTGCAGCACTTGAGAACAATGCATTTGGTAAATTCTTTGTTTTTCACTGTGCTTATATTGCAAAAAGATACTTTACTTCCAGTTGCTATTTTGTAATAATAAATATCACAGCTCAACAGTGATGCTGGTTGTGATGGTCGGTTTTAGGCTGGACCATTTTAAGGATGCCAAATGAATACTGGGGCTTGTGCAAAGAAAACACTCATTGATTCTATGTTACTACCAGCTTGAGATATGTTTACTTTTTACCAAAGCTGACAGCAAACTAATCATAAATAACCTGACACTTTTATATTGGTTTACATTTGTTAATCTTAGACTTGTGTTTCATCAATAAAGTGTTTTAATGAGGAAAAAAAAAGTCTATTTTGTCCAGTATAAGTATTGCTATAAGTCTTGCAAACAAGACTTTTTGTCTTGTTTCCATTTTCATGAAATATCTCTTTAATTTCCACCTCTTTAACTTTAGTCTGTGTGTGTCTTTCAATCTAAAGTGAGTCTCTTGTCAATAGCACATGTAAGAGTTTCGTTATCCATTCAGTCATCATGTCTTTTGATTACAGCATTTAATCCATTTACATTTAAAGTAATTGTTGATAAACATTTATTGCTATTTTTATTCATATTTTTTTCCTTCTTCTTCTTAAAGAAGACCTTTTAATATTTCTCGTAATATTATTTTTGTGGTGATAAAGTCCTTTAGCTTTTTGTTATCTGGGAAGCATTTTAATCTGACATCAAGATTGTCTGGAAAGCACTTTAATCTTTCATTGCAATTCTAAATGAAAGCTTTACTGTGTAGAGTAATCTTAGTTGTAGGTCCTTACTTTTCATTACTTTGAATATTTCATTCTAACCCCCCTGACCTGCAAAGTCTCCATTGAGAAATCAGCTGGAAGTCTTATGGGAGCTCCCTTGTACAGTCAAGATAGTAGACAGGTAAACACGGTACTCAGAACCTCCCATAACAACATAAAAATTAAAATTAAATTATAGAAAAACCATCATTTAGAACCATCTGAAATGTACCTGATCAGAAGTCCTACAACTAAGTATATAAAGAAGAAACTACATCGAGACTAGTAGGAAGGGCTGCAGAGTCACCTTCAAGAGCAAGGGGTCCCAGCCCCACATTAGAAACCTCAGCCCAAGGTTCTGGGTGCCAGAAAGAGAAGTCCATATAACTTCTGGCAGTAAAAACGAGAAGAAATAGGGGCTGAGTGAGACAGAGGGCATCTGGAGCCCTGGGTATTCCTCTTTATGGGCCATATACTATTCATTCTGAGCTCTAACACGGGGACAACAGCTGACAGATATAAGGGGAGGAACTGAATTGTCAGGTTTCAGGGTGAGGGCTAAAAGGACAGCTTTCCCCAAACAGAAGCGCTGTCAAAAGTCATTGCTCCTTTTCTGATCCCTTCCCCCATAGAGCCCACAGGCCTGTACCATATCTGAGTCTCCATCAACCTTGCTCACATTTTTTGCCCTGCCCTGGTGACTACCTGAGACCTCACCCCACTGAACTCGCAGGCCCACCCAAGCCCTTTCCAGTGACTTTTCCATACAAATGGCCTCTTTTAGCTCATGCTTCAAATACCATCCACACATTTAAATACAAGTCTCTGAATCATATTTTATAAGTTTCAGGCTTCTGACTGGTGGCAGTGAATATTTCTGAGTGTTTAGAAATGAAGGGGTTATTTTCATTTACTTATGTTTGTTTGTTTGCTTGAGGTAGCCTTTAATATAATTATTAATCATTGCTCAAATGTCATCCTCTCCGTGATGATCTCCCCAATCTCCCAGTTAATCAATTTCTCTATTACAGTCCCATAGCATTTTATCCAAAATTTTATTACATTACAATATATTTTCTTTCTTTACATGTCTCCCTATGTTGAAAAATGAAATATCATAATCATACCATATCTAATCAATTTGATATCCTCAGTACCCACACAGACACTAAGAACACCAAGAGGTGGAAAGATTCATTTCAATGTCCTTCTGGATCCTACAGAGGAAGTGACTGGGAAGAAAAGCACTGCCCAGTTACTAAAGGTTTGGAAAAATGTGGTTTCATTACTATTTTGAATACTTACATACACAACAAATTGAGTATTTCCACTGTTCTCCTTCAGCTTCCACTCCTAAAGAAATACAGTACCTCCATTCTCTGGCCACCTTTATCTTTTAAAGTTATTTCTAACACAAAGCTACTCCCAAACTTAAGAATGTACAGCTTTGACATCTATATAAAGACTAGTTCAATTTGTCATGTTGTGTAGAAAAAGTGTTTATCATCACAAAATAAGTAAAAGAATGATGAAAATTTATTTGAAATTTTAAGTTAGTTGGTTAATGAATTCAGTTTGAATTTGTCCTATCTCTCCTTCAAAATAACTTACACATAGGCCCAGGCTGGTATAGCTCAGTGCATTGAGCACGGACCTGCAAAGCAAAGGATCATGGTTTGCTTCCCAGTCAGGGCACATGCCTGGGTTGCAGGTCAGTTCCCAGCAGGGGATGCACAAGAGGCAACCACACATTGATATTTCTCTCCCTCTCTCCTTCTCTTCCCCTCTAAAGATAAATAAATAAACTCTTTAAAAAATTAATTAAAAAATAATAATAACTTACATATAATCTCCTCAAAATATACAAAGTACACCAGAGTGAGAACCTGAAGACTTGTATTCCTTCCCCACATTAATTACTCAGTCTATGATCTGAGTAAATAATAAACCTCTATCTGCTCATCTATAAAGGGGGTTACATGTAATCAGTGATTTTCAAACTGGACTATTTGAAACCCTGAGAATTCTGTGTGTTGCAGGGGAAAGGTTAATAGAAGGTGATTAATAATCTGCACTACAGTACTTAAAAAGAGTTCAAGGTCCTGGCAGGTAGCTCAGTTGGTTAGAGTGTCAATCTAATATACCAAAGTTATAGGTTCAACCCCTGGTCAGGGCACATACAAGAGCAACCAATGAATGTAAACAAGCGGAACAACAAACTGATGTTTCTCTTCTTCTCTCTCTCTCCCTTCCTCCCTCTCTAAAATCAATAATTTTTTTAATAGCTCAAAAATCACTGTACATATCCTTTAATATCCAAAATCCATTCAACTTTTTCCCCAAATTTCAACATTTTAATTTTATTTTTCAAGTACAGTTTACAGTCAATATTATTTTTGTATTATTCTAAGGTGTACGGCATAGTGGTTAGACACCATTCTATTTCCTTATGCTATTAAAGACTGCTAACAGTCTCAAATTTTTAATTGGAAAAATAAAATACAGAATGTATACAAATGTCCCTCTCAAAATCACAAAATTTATGCAATGGAAATCACCCAACTCTGATGACCTTCCAGAGATCAAAGACTAGAAATTCCTTTCCATTTCAGCAAGGCAGTCAGCAATAATTCAGCAATTACTGCACTAATGTAATTTTTAATATCATACAAATTAAAGATATATTTAAGGAACTGTGTTATTATTTTTAAAATACCTGTACTATAAATTGTAACTCTCTTCTTTCTGCTTCCCATTGTTCTGCTTGTAATCTAAACTCCTCCAAAGCTGTCTCCCTGATATGAGACTCCATTTCATTCTTCTCCTGCTGTTGTTTTTCCAATGCTTCCTTTATATGAATAAAATCTTGCTTTACTATTAGATCAATAAAAGTTAACTTTCTTCCTTCACCCCCAATTTAAGTGTAAAAAGGACTCTGCTTACCTATCCTGTTAAAACTCATTATAATTTACATTAAAATCATTAATAGAACTATTATATTTTGATCATCAAAATACAGATCTGAATAAGAAGCTAAGTTTACCTACCTAATTTAAGCAATGTTTTAGAAATACATTTGTAGGCATATATTTAAACCAATTCTTCAGAAAATTTTAACTTCAAAGGTTTTAATAAAACATATATGACAGAATGAAAACAAAATACATAGATTTTATGTAATCTATATGTAAACCTATATGTACAGTAGATAATATGAAAATCTCTAATTACCTGTGAATAAACTACTTGGATTATTTCTAATAGTGTATATATAATCTCATAGAAAACACTGTATTTCCAAAAGGGGAGAATGAAGGAGTTTGTGTACTGAATCAGGAGAAGGAAATTAGAGAGTAAAGAATTTGAAAAGTCAAAAAATACTTTTTTTAGAAGTCTTGACTATCACTAATTTCTAGTTCTAGAGATAATGTTGGCAAGAGTCTTTACTTTTTGGGTTTTCTTGATTATGCTACATTTACAACATTTAAAGTGGTTCAAAATCTTAAAACTATAAAATGCAGGTTTCTTAAGAAACCAAATTTTCTAACCCTTAGGGTTCAGACCTCAATCTCCATTAGGAGACTAAACCACAAGGAGAAAGATTCAGTGGTTTACAGGAGAGAGAAGGAAAACCTGGCGTGCCCATCTAACAGTAACTCGAAGCTGCATAGTAAAGACCACCCATACAACTTTCACTAGTGGGAAGCTATCCCAAGAGCCCCAAGGCTCTTTCCCCCTACAGCTAAACAGAGACTCCTACTCAAACTCAAATTCTTCAACAGCCCTGTGCAGACAGTTCAAAGCCCAGGGCATAAAATCAGAATTCTCCATCAGGTACTGATCAAGATCACATCAAGACTGTAACTTGGGGTATAGGCTGACTGACTATAAGGAATGCTGCCACCATTACCCCTCCTTGGCTCCAAGACATTTTAGGTGGGGAGGGTTATACAGGGCCACCTAAACTTCCATATTCCAATACCAATGGAGGCCCTTTATATAGATGCCAGGCACCATTCCTCGTAGACAAGACACAAACTATGACTATTGCCAAAAAATAAATCAAAAAAAGAAGATCTGCTGACAATGTCTGAGAATGCTTGTGTCAAAACTTTATATTTAATAAATGCTTTTGTAAAATTATTTTTAGTGAAGGTTTATTTCCAGAATTCTGAAAAGCAATTTATACCAGTGGTAAATGTAAAGCATTTTTATCATGTTTTGTTGTCTTTTTTTTCTTTTTAAGTTAAACTGGTACTTCAAAAATATGGCAAATATACACAATTCAAAATCTATCTAAGTGGCTGGCAACCTTAACCTTAAACCATGTTTTTACTCGGGAGAATAAAAATGAGCGGGGGAATAAATATCTCATAATAATTTTGTAAAAAGTCATCAAATTATTTATGTATCATATCTATACAGATAATAAGTATACATCAGATACATATTTTTCTACATTTATTGTATTTCAGATCAATTGTACGGCCCACTTTTCTAAAATTCCAAATTTTCATGCTGCTAGACAAAATGGGCTATAGGTTTTTATATTACAAAATGCCCATATCATATGTTTATTTTTTATTTTGATCAGAGATTTCAAACTGTTTTTCACAATAGAAACAGTATATATGTTAATGTATTTTAAAGCATGTTACAAGACAGACCTGGAAAAACTACCCTAAAGAGGAAAGAAGAAAGAGAGGGAGGGAGGGAGGGAGGGAGGGAGGGAAAGAGGGAAGAAAGAAGTCAGATTTTCTTGCTTTCTGGTAGTTATCTTCCTTTCCAAGGACAACTTCAAATAATGTATAACACGTATCAATGAATATTATATATATATATTAAAATTCCTTTATAAAAATTGCTTACCTGTAGAGTTTTCTCTAGTTTGCTTTTTTCCTTCATAAGTAAATCATATTCTTGATTGCAATTTTGAATTATATTGTCTCTTTCCTCCAAATCATGCTCAAATCTTCTGCATTCTTCTTTCCATTTCTGCTGGGAAGTCTGAAATGCTTTCTCAATCTCATTTGCCCTTCTTTGAAGTTCTGTATTCTGAGCTATTAAAAATATAAAAGAACAACAGGTATGTTTACAACCATAAATTAAATCCCTAGAGTTCAAAAACATAGGGCTCAGAGCCACTTTCATATACAGCATGGTGTTAGAACAAAACCTGTAACCACCTCTGACCAGTAAACTCTTGAAAAAAGCCCACTGTCCCAGAACAAGGACTCTACCACTTTTTCATCTCTTCTCCTCCTCCAGACAAAGGTGATTTTGCCGTAAAATGATATGGCAAATTCCCAGAGACATGCCCAGGTTTAGATGCACCTCTACCGCCAGATGCCACTCTTTTTCTCCTATTCAAGAAGATAAATCAAATATTTGTTTTTAAAAATACTGTGACATATAGGGTTACTATTTTATTTTACTCTATTTTATTTTATTCTATTCTATTTTTAGCCTCACCTGAGGACATGCTTATTGATGTTAGAGAGGAGAAGGGAGGGAGACAGAGAAGAGATACAGCTATCTGTTGCCTTTCCTGCCCAGGGATGGAACCTACAACCTAGGCATGTGCCCTGACTGGGAATTGAACCTTCAACCCTTCAGTCCACAGGATGATGCTCCAACCAACTGAGCTACACCAACCAGGGCATGACTACTCTTTTTAAAAGATTTATAGGTTACAAATTTGGACATTTGGCAACAAATCAGTTGTACTACATCTTACACATGAGACTGTCACAAAATTGAGGCTGGGAACTACTGCTACAACCCTTTAAAATTGTGATATTTATTAACCCCAAATTAGGCTCAAAGCCGGCTCATCCTAACAGTACCTCAACAATAACCACCACCACTCCACCAGGGTTGCTGCTCTGTTTCAGCATTTAGAACAGTAGTAGTGAAAGGCTTCCGTATCTGGCTCCACCACCTACCACCTGACTAAAAAGCTTCGACTCTCAGAATAAAATGCCTCCCAGTTAAGCTTTTATGAAGACCAAATGCGGAAATACGAACACACTTGTATGCCACAGTTAGTAGTATTGTTTTTAAATTATTTTGTGTTTTGAATGGATCATATATTCCAAAGGTTCAAAATCAAAGGTATAAATGGTACAAAACATCTCCCTCCCATCTGGTAGCCTGCGCTACAACCCTTCATTCCAGGGTCTGGCAGTCCGCGTTGTATTGCAGGTAAGAAGTTTGAGGCCATTTTGATTTCTGTCCCCTGCATGTGGCTTTTCTTTTCTTTTCTTTTCTTTTTTCTCTTTGAAAGTTTTGTAATCTTCTCTTTGTCTCTTTTCCTAAAATTTCATAATACTATGCCTTCAAGTGGGCCTATTTCTTTCCATTATGGTGAATATTCAATGGGTCCTTTCAATGTGGCAACTCATACATAACCTTTAGTTCTGACATGTTTTCTTAAATAATTTCATTGATGACTTATCCTACTCCATTTTCTCTCATATTATTCAGATTGATCCTCAAATTTCCTTTTCTTTCCTCTATTTTTCTATCTTTGTCTTTTAACACTAATTTCTAGGAGATTTTTTTCCATCTTCATCTTCCAACGCTTCTATTGATATTTTTCATTTCTGATTTCATATTTTTAATTTCTAAGAGCTTTCTTTCTTTAATGAGATCTGGTTCTCACCTCACAGATGGCATATATTCTCTTTCAGCTGTGAGGATATTAACCCTGCTTATTTGTTAAATCTTCTGAAGAATTTCTGATTCTTTTAAATTAACTTTTTTCTCTCCATTTTAGCTTTCCCTAAGTATCTGGTAATTCTCCATTGTTTGCTCTCAATTAAGAGTAACTACAGAGTGACACACCTTTTATCCCTTCTAGAGGCTGAGCTTGAGTGTGGAGCTTGACACCTGTGCTCTTCACTGGAGGAGGATGTGTCTGGGCCATTTATCCGTATCACTAGGTTTTTCTTCTCAGCATGGTCAGGTGACCCAAAGAAAAGTCCTCCAAGATCCTACATGGAATGCAGAAATCTGGTGACAGCTTTTGGGGAAGCCAATAGAAAAAGGAAGCTGGCACTGGTGGGTGTGACTCAGTGGGCTGAGCACCAGCCTGTGACCTGAGGTCACCAGTTTGATTCCTGGTCAAAGGACATGCCTAGTTTCAGGTCAAGTCCCCAAACGGGGGGTGGGGGAGGGTGGGGAGGGGGTGTTAGAGGCAACCAATTGCCATTTCTCTCCCTCCCTTCCCTTCTCTCTAAAAATAAAGTCTTTTTTTTTTTTAAGAAGCGGGAAAAACTAGTTCCTCAATAATTAGCTTAAGTATGACATCTTCCTGTTTTTCCCAGTCTGGAGACCCTCTATTTTAACAACTCGGAGATTACTCCTAAATGGGAACAATCCAGAGTAGCATGCTCGCAGAAGGAAACATAAAAACAGACAGCTATTTCCAATTCCAAATTCCAAAGGTATCTGGTGCTTCCATTCGTAAGTCCTTTGACTCTCTGACAAGTTGTCTGCCAGCTTTTCACATTCCTGGTTTAGGATTCTAATATCTCAGGTCTGCTAAATTAGTTATCCCTCATCCATTTGCTTTCCAACTTCCAAAATTTTCTTTCTTGTCAGGTCTCTTATTCTCTCAATCATTATGAGATTCTTTTTTTTTCTTATCCTTACCCAAGGGTATTTTTCATTGCTTTTATGGAGAAAGGGAAGAGGGGGAAGGAAGGGGAAAGAGAAGGAGAGAAACATCAATGCAAGAGAGAAACCGATTGGTTGTTTTTTGTGTATTACCCCTACCACAGACAGAACCTCCAAACTAGGCATGTGCCTTGACCAGGAACTGAACCCAAGACCTTTAGGTTGGTGGGAAAATGCCCAACAGAGCCACACTGGCTAGGGCTGGGATTATCTTTTTTAATATCCCCTAATTCCATTAGGTTGTTTTTTACTCTACCCTCAACATTTTATCATGAAAGTTTTCAAAAATGCATAAAGTGGAAAGTATTGTACAGTGAGCACCCAATAAAAATCACCTAAACTGTATGACTTAACATTTTGCTACAGTTGTTTTATCACACATTCATCTATGCATTCATTCATCAGACCATACTTTTTATGCATTTCAAAGCAAGTTGCAAATATATTTCACTCCCAAATAAGTCAGCATTCATACTGTTAACTAGAATTCAATATAGTTTTATATTTTTGAGGTAATATTTACATATAATGAAATGCACAACTCTTAAGTATACCATTCAAAGAGATTTGATAAATGCCTACACTACACTCATGTAAACGCAGACCCCAATCAAAATACAGGACATTTCCTTTAACCTGAAGTGTCCTCACACCTTTTCCCAGTAAGTCCCTACCACTAATCCATCACAGAGGGAACCATTCCTCTGACTTCTTTTTCATCAACAATTATTTTTTTCTGTCAAAGAATTTCATATAAATGGAGTCATACAAGATGTCCTCTTGTGTATAAACTTCACTCAGCATAATGGTTTTGAAATTCATTCATGGTATTACATCGATCAGTAGTTGGTTCAGTTCTACTGCTGAGTAGTATTTCATTGTATGAATATAATACAAATTATTTCTTCACTCTCTTTCAATGGACATTTAGACTTTGTTTGTTTTTTCCAATTTGTGGTTGGCATAAAGAAGCTGCTATAAAAATTGGTGTACAAGTCTTTGGTAGACTAATGTTTCTCAGGGAGTAATACCAAAGAGTAAAACTGGTGGATTATAAGATAAAGACATGATTATTTTAAAAGAAACTACCAAGCCCTGGCCAGATGGCTCTATTAGTTGGAGCATTGTTTCGTATACCAAAAGGTTGCAAGTTCGATCCCCAGTCAGGGCACGTACTTAGGTTGTGGGTTCGATCCCTGGTCGGGGTGCATATGGGAGGCAACTGATCAATATTTCTCACACCTTCCTCCCTTCTTTCCTTCCTTCCCTCCTTCCTGCCTCCCTTCCTTCTTTCCTTCCTCTTTCCCTCTTTCCCTCCCCCCTTACTCTTCCTCCCCCCCTACTCTCTCCCCTTACTCTCTCCCTCTCTCTCCCTTCTTCCCTTTCTCTCTCTCCCCTCCCCCCATCTCTCTCCCTCAAATCAATAAACATATGCTCTGGTGAGGGTTAAAAAAACAAAAAGAAATTGCCAGTTTTTTTCAAAAGTAGTTGTACCATTTTACTCTCCCACTAACTATAAGGGTTCCAGTTGCTCTACATACCCATTAGCCTTTGGTATTGCCAGTTTTTTCAATTAGAGCCATCTGATGGGTATGTAGTTACAGTCACAGTGGTTTTTAATTTGCATTTCCCTAATGACAAGTAAGGTTAAACATTTTCCATGTGATTAATGGCCATTCCCCCATTTCCTCTGTAATGTGTCTGCTGAAATTATTTGACTTTGGGCAAGTAACCTCCCATCTTCCCTGGATTTCAATATCCTCATAATTAAGTTAAAGCCATTAACTTTAATTTAATTACCTGGTGCCTTGCAATCCTTTTATTCCTAAGTGGTACAGTTATTAAATGCCAGAAGAAATCAAAACTACTTCTGACTAGTGGCAATAACGCAAGACATCTGGCCAAGACTAGGGTACATAACTTTTGCTATATTTATAACTTAACATTTATTTAGCCCCATGCAGTTAACAAAGCACAGTCATTTTCTTATTTCATCCTTAAAACAATCTAAGTTCAAATATCAGTAAGTAAGTGGTAGAACCAGACTCAAACCTAAATCTTCTGAATTCATGTTCAGTGTTCTCTTAATTAAAACCTGCTCTGTACAAAAATATTCATAGCAACCTTATTCTTAATAACCAAAACCCAGATACAACCCAAATGCTCATCAATAGTGTGTTATATTCACATAATATAATACTAAACATCAATATGAAGATCAGGAAAGAAGCCAGATACAAAAGAGTACACACTATGTAAGTTATTCACATAAAGTACCAAAAAAGGGCTAAATCAATCCTTGTTATTAAAAATCAGGACAGTCGTTATCCATGCGTAAGGACTTCTGGTAATTCTGTATTCCATGATCCGGGTTCTTGTGATTAGTTTACACGTATCTAGGCACATTTCTTTAATATATACTTAAGTAAAAAGATTTTAAAAGATGGTCATATGCTATATTAACAGATAACTTTGAGAGTTAAATCAACTGCCTTTTCTTTTCCAGGCACCACACTCTAACCCAGTGGTTCCCGAACCCAAGCTAATCAACAAAATCACCTACAGTGCTTCTTGCACATCCAGATTCACTCAAGCTAGAGATTCTGATTCAAAACTGTATGTGATAGAAGACCTAAAATCCATGTTTTAAAAAAAAAATCTCTGTGTGACTCTTCTAATTATTCATGGAAAAGATGCCCTAAAAAGTGATTAACGGAATTTTGAACCCCTTCTTCTATACACACACAACATAAAAAACTAATGTAAAGCAGATGAATGTTCACATAATTGCCAGAAGATTTTATAAACACCTAGAAAGTCTGTCAATCAAAGGCCAGTCAATGAATCAAAACCTTACTTATGACCCTATATGGAATGCATATACAACACTAAGCAATGATATGCAATAAGGTCCCAATTTTTAACATGGGAAGAAATGGAAGTAGTCTTACCACAGAGTTTTTCTTGGATCCTTTGTGCCTCAGCTAACCTTTCTTCAGCAGCCCGTCTTCCAAGGCCTGCTTCCTTTCTAGCAACAGCCAGGTCGTATTCCAAACTTTGTCGCAATGCTTCTCCTTTTTCAACCTCAGATCGTAGCTTGGCAATCTGGCTCTCATAGCTTGCCAGCTAAAAACAGATTTCTGATATCATGAACCAATATTAAAATATGTCTCCAAGATTATGAGATCATTCACCCAAACATTTATATTTCTTAGAAAAACTTGTTTCTATATTTGTAAGACTAGAATTTATAAACTTACACTTTCTGAAAGACTGAAGGAGAAGCACTAGCCTTACCCACCAAATGACAATAGTAATTTTCTTATTTTAGAGAATACACCAGAGGGAAAAAAAAAATTATTCTTATACAAACTTCTTGTAAAAATAAAGGAAAATCACCAGTTTTAATCAGATGGTAGTCATACTTAAGAAATGGGGAAAAAAGCATGTCCCTAGTAAGCATTTAAAAAATTCATTCTTGCCCTGCCTGGGGTGGCTCAATGGGTTGAGTGCCGGCCTGCAAACTGTAAAGTCACTGGTTTAGTTCCCAGTCAGGGCACAGGGCGAGGTCCCTGGTTGGGGGCATGTAAGAGGCAACCGATCAATGTTTCTCCCACACATTCATGTTTCTTTCCCTATCTTGCTCTCTCCCTTCCCCTCTCTCTAAAAAATAAATAAGATCTTTTAAAAAAATAAAATAAAAATTCATTCTCTCCTTCCTCCTATTGCCTATGTGAAATCAAGAAGCAAATTGCATCAAAATATAGTTTGGTAAATATTGTCTATGTTATTTCACTTGATTATGACATTACTGATAGACCATACAGAAATAAAAATGCCAACTTCACAGGGATTTTAATGAACTAATATCTAAACTAATATCTATATAACTAGATATCTAATGAGTAGATTTAATTTACCTAGTATCCTCCCATGAAATAATACAATAGAAGATAGGTCTAAAAATTAGAGTTAGGTACAACTTCCAGACAAGATGGAGGTGTAGGTAGACCCACTGTGCCTCCTTGCACAACCAAAAGAAGGACAACACAAATTTAAAAACAAAAAACAGTCAGAACTGACAGAACATCAAACTCTATGGAAGTCCGACAACCAAGCAGTTAAAGATGAAATATTCATCCAGACCCGTAGGAGGGGTAGAAACGGGCAGCCAGGTGGAGAGGACTCGTGGCAAGGCAGTGGCTGGAGGACCCAGCAAGGCAGCGGCTGGTAGAACAGGTGGTCCCACATTCGTGTGCAGATAAACCAGAAGGAACTGGGGAGCAAAACAAACTGAACAACCCAGGGTTCCAGCCTGGGAAAATAAAGCCTCAAACATCTGATTGAAAACACCAGTGGGGGTTGAAGTGGCAGTGGGAGAAACTCCTAACCTCACAAGAGAGTTCGTTGGAGAGACCCACAGGGTCCTGGAATGTACACAAACCCACCCACCTGGGAATCAGCACCAGAAGGGCCCAGTTTGCTTGTGGGTAGCCAGGGAAGTGACTGAAATCCAGCAGAGAGCAGAGCAAGCAGCACTGTTCCCTCTCAGACCCCACCCCCACATACAGTGTCACAACACAGATAGTGGGATACACCGCCCTGGTGAACACCTAAGGCTTCTCTCCTTATACGTAACAGGCATGCCAAAACCAAAAAAAAAAAAAAAAAAAAAAAAAAAAAAAAAAAAAAAAAAAAAAAAAAAAAAAAAAAAAAAAAAAAAAAAAAAAGGCCCAAACAAAAGAACAGATCAAACCTCCAGAAAAAATACAACTAAGTGACAGAGATAGCCAACCTATTAGATGCACAGCTCAAAAGACTAGTAATCAGGATGATCACAGAATTGGTTGAATTTGGCCGAAAATTAGATGAAAAAGATGAAGGCTGTGCTAAGTGAAATAAAGAAAAATGTAGAGAGAACCAACAGTGGTGAGAAGGAAACTGGGACTCACATGGACAGTGTGGACCAGAAGGAAGCAAGAAACAACCAAACAGAAAAGAATAAAGAAACAAGAATTCAAAAAAATGAGGACAGGCTTAGGAACCTCCAGGACATCTTTAAACATCCCAATGTCCGAATTATAGGGGTACCGGAAGGGGAAGAGGAAGAGCAACAAGTGGAAAACTTATCTGAACAAATAATAAAGGAGAACTTTCCCAATCTGGCAGTGGAGGTGGACTTCCAGGAAGTCCAGGAAGCTCAGAGAGTCCCAAAGAAGGTGGACCCAAGGAGGAACACACCAAGGCACATCACAATTACATTAGCCAAGATTAAAATGGAGAGAATTCTACAAGCAGCTAGAGATAAGGGGACAGTCACCTACAAAGGAGTTCCCATCAGACTGTCAGCTGATTTCTCAAAAAAGACCTTCCAGGCAAGAAGGGGCTGGAAAGAAGTATTCAAAGTAATGAAAGGCAAGGACCTACATCCAAGATTACTCTAGCCTGCAAAGCTTTCATTTAGAATGGAAGGGAAGATAAAGCGCTTCTCAGATAAAGTGAAGTTAAAGGAGTTCATCATCACCAAGCCCTTATTATATGAAATGTTAAAGGGACTTATCTAAGAAAAAAAGATAAAAGATATGAACAGTAAAATGACAACAAACTCACTGTTATTAACAACCACACCTAAAACAAAGAAAAAAACAAAAACAAACTAAGCAAACAACTAGAACAGGACCACAGAAATGGAGATCACATGGAGAGTTATCGGCAAGGGAGTGGGAGGAAGAGAGAGGGGGAAAAGGTACAGAGAATAAATAGCAAAAATGGTAAGTAGTAAACAGACAGGGGGAGGTTAAGAATAGTATGGGAAATGTAAAAGCCAAAGAACATATATGTATGACCCATGGACATGAACTAAAGGGAGGGAATGTGGGGGGAAGGGGGTGGGCAGGGCAGAGGGGAATAAAGGGGGGGAAATGGGACAACTGTAATAGCATAATTAATAAAACATATTTTAAAAAATTAGAGCTAGGTGGTTTTCTAAAGTCATTTTCTACTCTAAAATTCTAAGGTTGAATCAATAATTCATTACATAATATTAAACATTTCCTCTGTGCTAAGTATAGTGAAAGATATAAAAACAAATATTACAGGGCCCCTAATATCAAGGAATTCAATGCTACAGAAGGAAAGGCATATGACATAAGCTTTATAAAACAGGCAAAAAATACTCTAAAGACAAGCAAAATCATTTATTTCTGGTGTGAGAGAAAAAACTGTAGATAAGAGAGAATGCTAGAAAACTATCATTTAGAAAATCATTGAGCTACATCTCATAATAAATATGAGACAAGAATTTCTGTAGGACAACATCAGAAGTTACTCAAATGGCTATGAAAATGTAATGTAGCAGCAGTTACAGACCTTTCTACACATAAATAATAAAATTATTTCAAATTTAAATTCTTAAAAAATCAAATGCCTTCAAAACACTATACTTACAAAATAAGAATTTACAAATATCTTTTAATAGTTTCAGAAAAAATCACTGAACAACCTTAATTACAAGGAGAGGAGTAAAGATACTTGGTCAAGATGGTGATATAGGCAGACATGGCTCGCCTCTTTGCACAACCAAATCAAAATTACAACTAAAACATAGAACAACCATCACTCGCAACCATCAGAAACTGAGTGAATAGAAGTCTGACAACTACAGAATTAAAGAAACCACATCCACCCAGACTGGTAAGAGGGGTACAGACAAAGAATAGACTGATCCCTCACCTACATGTGGTGCATAAAAATTTGGGGGGGATATCTCAGGAGCAAGGAGTCCCAGCTTCACACCAGGCTCCCCAGCCCAGAGTTCCAGAGCCCAGAATGTAAGTCCATATAACTTCTGACTGCAAAACCCAGCAGGGACTGAGTTGGTAGAAGAAATTTCTGGAGCCCCAAGCAGTTCCTCTTAAAGATCCCACAGACAGACTTACCTACTCAGACTCACTTCCTCTGAGCTCTAGAGCCAGGGTAGCAACTTGAAAGGCACCAGTGGTATATAGAGAGAAACTGAACTGTCTGGCACCATGACAAGCAGAAGCCATTGTCCCTTTTCTAAACCCTCCTGCTACAGAGCCCACAAACTAGTGCCATATCTGAGACTCCACCAACCTGGCTAACACTGTTTCACCTAGGAGACTCCCAGAGACTCCAACCAACCAACTTACAGGCCCACCCAAGCTGCTTTTCCATATGAATGACTGGTTTTGGCTCTTGCTTCACAACTTCCTAAATTCTATCAAATAAGCAACAGTTGCCCTCAGTGAGCCCCAGGTCCAACACAGGCAGTAGCCTGGCTAGGTTCACAGCTTGGCTTCCCTGGGAATCTCCATGGCCAGTACAAATAGCAGCCATCTCAGACTGCTTCCTAGCTCAGGCAGGGTGACCCTGAGCAAAACATAGGTGCGGGCTGATCTTGGCATGCACCATCTGGGAAACTCCAGGGCCAGTGCACCCAGTGGACAGCTATAGAGCACATCAGAACACCACCACTCAGCCCCTGCACAGCTAATCCTCCACGGAGCAGGGAGGTTGGTGCTCAGTGGTCACAGCCAATCCCTACCACTGACTGGCCTGGGTAAATCCCTCCCATTGATCTGTCAACAGCAACCAAGGCTCAACTACAAGAAAAGGGTGTATTCAGCCCACATAAAGGGTGCACCTTGAATACTCTGCTTGGGTGATGGGGAAGCTGTGCCACTGGACTGTACAGGACACTTACTAATATTAGGCCACACTCCCAGACATGGAGTCAAAGCAGCTCTACCTGATACATACAGACAAACACAGGGACGCTGCCAAAATGAAGAGACATAGAAACACAGCCTAAATCAAAGGACAGATCAAAACACCAGAAAAAGAACTAAGCAAAATAATGGGAGTAAAAGACAGAAAACTGTACAAGAACAACAATTAAAAAAAAAAAGAACTAAGCAAAACGGAGATAAGCAATCAATCAGATGTAGAATTGAAAACACTGGTTATAAGGATAATTAAGGAATTTAGTGAGGACCTCAAAAGCACAAAAAAAGTCCAGTCAGAAACAAAGGACACACAAATTGAAATAGAGAACAACTTATAGGGAAACAAGAGTAGAGCAGATTAAGCCAAGAATCAAATCAGTGATATAGAACATAAGGAAGCAAAAAACAACAATCAGAACAATGAGAAGAAAAAAGAATACAAAATAATGAGGATAGTATAAGCAGCCTCTGGAACAACTTCAAGAACTCAAACATTCACAATGCAGGCATGCCAGAGGGAGAAGAGAAAGAGCAAGAAGTTGGAAATCTATTTGAAAAATAATGAAAGAAAACTTCCCTAATTTGGTGAAGGAAATCAACATGCAAGTTCTGGAAGCACAGAGAGTCTCAAACAAGTTGGACTCAAAGAAGATAACAAGACACATCATAATTAAAATGCCAAAGATTAAAGATAAAGAGAGAATCTTAAAAGCAGCAAAAGACATTATTTACCTACAGGGGAGTTTCCATAAAACTGTCAGCTGATTTCTCAAAAGAAACCTTGCAGGCAAGAAAGGATTGGCAAGAAATATTCAAAGTTATGAAAAGCAGGGACCTACAGCCAGGATTTCTCTACCCAACAAAGCTATCATTTAGAATTGAAGGACAGATAAAGAGCTTCCCACCCTGGCTGGTGTAGCTCAGTGGATTGACCACGGGCCTGAGAACCAAAGGATCTCGGTTCAATTCCCAGTCAGGGCACATGCCTGGGTTGCAGGCCAGTTCCCAGCAGGGGACATACGAGAGGCAACCACACATTGATATTTCTCTCCCTCTCTCCTTCCCTTCCCCTCTAAAGATAAAATAAATAAAATCTTTAAAAAAAAAAAAAAAGAGCTTCCCATACAAGAGAAAAACTAAAGGATTTCATCATCACCAAACTATTACTAGATGAAATGTCAAAGGGACCTATTAAAGAAAAAGAAGATCAAAACTATAAACAATAAAAGGCAAAAAAATACAAATCTATCAATAATTGAATCTAAAAAACAAAGTAAGCAAACAAGAACAGAGACAGAATCATGGATATGGAGAGTGTTTTGATGGTTGCCAGACAAGAGGGAGGTGTGAGTGAGTGGGTGAAGACGTGAGGAGATTAAGAAGTACAAAGAGGCAGTTACAGAATAGCCATGGGGATGTAAAGTACAGCATAGGAAATGGAGTAGCCAAAGAACTTACATGTATGACCCATGGAGATGAACAATGGTGGGGGGATTGCTTGAGAGAATGGGGCATGCTGGGTAGAGAAGGGGCAAAGGAAGGAAAATCAGGACAACTGTAATAGCGTAATCAATAAAATGTAATTTAAATAAATAAATAAATAACTACCTTAATTACAAATTTGAGAGAAAACTCCAATGTTCGCTTCAGGATCACTCCATCCCTCCTGCCCACTTCCTCTCTTCCCTCATAGGAATACAGCTTTAACATTTGGTCATTCCTACTTGTGCCAGTCACTTACTGTTTGCCCTCAGATCCCCTCCCTATCCTTCTCCAGCTCTGCTCTGCATCATAGGAATTACATTTCCAGGACTGCTTGACAACCGGCTTCTCAGGAGGTTTGGCCAACGAGAGACACTTGTGTACGTGTGGGCATGAGAAGAAAAGCAAGCAGGGTATATCTCCCTCTCTGGTTCTACCTGAAGCAGCATCTCTGACTTCCATGTGGCTGCAAATCCTTCTGAATAATCCCTCCTTCCCTGGTCCTAGCTCCCTCTAAATCATCTGGCTTTTATCAACGTTAGGAGTAGAAGAAGCTTGCCAATGTTGCTACCCTCTGAGTTGATAATATCCTCTATTGTCTTTCAGCTCTTCTCGTACCTGTGTAATAGATTTCCTCTACTAATGCCCTTTTTTTGAAAGACCTAAAGTGGTGTCTATTTATTTGACTGGATGCCAAGTAATATTGTTCTTGGTATTAGAAGTGGTCTCAAGATGGGTTTCTGATATTGGGACAGTGAACATCTATGAGCCTAAACACAATGGAGAGCTCTACCTAGAAATGGGATACTGAGGATCTGTAACATATAGTGGGATCACAGTTATTCAAATTATCATGTACAGTTGTTTAGAATAAAGTTGAAGACAAGCCTGGGGGAAATGAAGTAGCAACTGCGTTTGACCATTACAGCAGTAGTATACTACAAGACCTGTGGGGTAGAAAGGCCGTATTAGAGAGCTTATTAAAAGTAAGATAATTTCAGGGTTTTAGAATCTCAGCTCAAGGTAGTCAGAAAACCAGAACTTCTATGTCAACTTTAAAAGAATCTCTTATTTCTCATAGCCCCTGTGCATACAAGGCTAAAGACTAGACAGAAAATCTAATTACAGAGAATGTAGAACTACAATACAAGTTGAATAAAGAGCCTCACCAAGTTTCTAATGTTAAGATAGTAAGTATAAATTGGACGCTAGGTAGGAAGGAAGGAGATGGGTAAGGGCTTTTGGAATTACACACACCTAAAAACTGTGAACTCCCAAATGTCCCCCTGAACATCCCTTGCCAAAAAAAGCAGCCTCTCCACCCTGTCTGAGGTAACTAGCTTTCCCTTGCTTCAAGACTTACTAACGACCATACCTGAAGCAACTCGCTTGCAAAAGGATTTGCAAGACCCACTCCACCACTTTTTGTCACCACAGACAGACTCAGAACTCATTTTGCCACGGAAAGAGAAATGCAAAGTCAGGTCCGGGAGAAAATAGCTTGGATAGCAAAAGAACTGCAAGATCCTGCCAATCTTGTATTAGCAGGAACCTGAAGAACATATATTGGATTGATTTGGATTTAATTAACTAGCTTTAACACTTTGCTTGGATGGGTAACTGTAAATTGATTTTAACAATCATTTAGTAATATCAAAATGCCAGTACTTTCCTGACATAATATGGACACTTAAGGAAATGGGAGTTTCATTATGAGCAAACCAAAACTTCCCATATCCCCTACTACATCCTCTTTTCCTAATTAAAATGCTGTAAACTACATGGAGAGGGCAGCACAAGCATCCTTAGAAAGCTCTGGTGGCTAACCTTTATGTGCCAAAGATAATAGTGGATGGTGGAGATTATGGTGGGATATGCCACCATTGAGATGAGCATCCCAATTTCGATTGGAATGATGGACTTCCAGAGTGGCAAAGGCCAAGTGGTAGCAATTAACCACTAGATAATAAATGCTGAAGGGTAAAGGTGTAGACTGCCAATCATTTACCCATTTGATCTCAGATCCATTCCCTAACCTCTTTTGTTCTATTCTATTTTATCACCGGAATTGTAATTCCTATGGTCCAGTGCGAAATGGCTATATTTACCCCAGTGTCTCTGGCAGTAGCTGCATCTTTTTTGAGGTTCCAGGTCCCCATCCCTTCCTTCTGACTTTCCAACAGTGGCTGAACAGTCCCCACCAGGGCTCTCTCTACCTCCCACAAGATAGCCCCAACTTCTGAACTGGGGTAACATCATCTCTTCCCGCTGGCCCTCTGGCCTAGAGGTGGTAATGGCTTCCAGCAATTAGAATCTCTGGGTGTCCTCCTTATTCCCTCATTCCCTGTTTGAATTCCTAAGTCTCCATCACCAGTACAGCCAATTCCCTCTATTAATGACCTACTTTTTGCCTGATTGGACTTTATTTGATTTCAGAACTATCCACATAGCAGATAAACACTCTGCCCTTAAGGTTGTTTTCTCACTTAAGGTTCAACACATGCACTAAAACATGCAAAAGCAGCAAAATATCTCCCTCCTTTTAAAAACATATCTTCATTCTTTTCAGTCTTGTATGTTATGACACCCTTGACCCATTTCACCCAACCAGCCTCCACATCTGCCTCTTTATGTACCAACTTGAATTGTTCAATTTGGCTTTTTTTTTTATTCCATACATAAGTGACATCACAGAATATTTGTCTATCACTGTCTGATGTATTTCACTTAGCAAAATATCCTCGAGGTCTATGCATGTTGTTGCATGTAGCGTATTTCATTCTTTTTTAATGGTTGAATAATATTCCATTGTATATATATAAGATCTGTCCAGAAAAAGTCCAATCATCATTAATATAACGAGAATGGTTTGTGATCATCTATGTAACCTGGCAGCCAAGGAGAGTGGACTGGAATGTGCATGAATGAACAATGATGACTTCACTGTACTAGTCAGTGGGAATGGTAGACACCATTGAATGACATGTGTACTGTGTGGCTGTCACATTCAAAATGACTGAGCAAGTAGAACAACGAATCTCCATCAAATTTTGCATTAAGCTTGAACACTCCTCCACCAAAACTATTCGGATGATTCAGAAGGCTGCAGCTATGGTGACTAGCAGCTTCATTACAACAATGTGCCCACTTATGCATCACCTCTCGTGCAGAGTGTTTTGGCAAAACATCAAATCACCCATGGAACTCAGCCCCACTACAGCCCAGATTTGGCATCCTGTGACTTCTGGCTTTTCCCAAAACTAAAGGCACCTTTGAAAAGGAACAGATTTCAGACCATTGATGAGATTCAGGAAAACATGACAGGGCAGCTGATGGTGATTGGGAGAACTGTGTGAAGTCCCAAGGTGCCTACTTTGAAGGGGACTGAGGCATCATTGTCCTATGTACAATGTTTCTTGTATCTTGTATCTTCTTCAATAAATGTCTATATTTTTCATATTACATGGCTGGACGCTTTCTGGAAAGACCTTGGATACCATATTCTCTTCATCCATTTATCCACCAATGGGCACTTAGTTTTTAAAGATATCTTGTATTAATCTAACAAAAAGATAGAAACAGAAGCAGAGATACATAGAACAGACCGACAGGTGTCAGAGGGGAGGGGTGTTGGGGAGCTGGGTGAAAAAGATGAAGAGATCAAGAAAAATTAATTAATTAATTAGTTAACACATAGACACAGACATGGTGATTGCCAGAGGGAAAGGGGGTTAGGGGAGGTGGAAGAGAGTAAAGGGGGGATAAACTTAGTGAGTACATGATGCAGTGCACAAATGATATGTTATTGAGTTGTAACATTTGAAACCTGTATAATTTTATTAACCAATGTCACCCCAATAAATTCAATTTAAAGTAATAAAATAATAAAAATAAAGATATTTTGTGCCAATTGCCTAGCATGATGTGTGTTAGCATTAGGGGTATCTAATAAGGCAAATATATGGCCTTAGCAGTTTTATTTGTCTCTGCTTTGTGTTACAAAGGGCATATTCAGAGATTAGACAGCTAAAAAAATACTACATTATTTGTTTAGATGAGTAAAATCATTTAAAAAAATAATTGAAACAATAAGAATAAATAGTAATATAAAACTGGAGTTGAACCAATTCCAATTGCATCTTTTGAGAAAACTCTTTCTTATCTGAAATAACTTCCCATCTCTTTAATGTGAACACATCCTTCAAAACATTTTGATTAAATAAAGACAATAAATAGTGTGCTCTGCTAAGACAAATCTGATGACAACTGCAAATATACATTAAAGTATATTTCATATACATAATAAATGATTATCATGGCACTAATGTACATTTGTTTTTAAAAATAAGTTTTGGAGATTATATAAATTTAACAAGTGCCACTTTACATTTACTATGCAATATTATAAGTAAATAAAGCAATTATTTCCATTACCTCATTTTAAAATTACCTCACTTGCCTCTGAAAATACAAATAAAACAGTTACATATGCAGTGCTTGTTATTTTAATCAGAAACCACTCACCGTTCCTTAGATACCCAGAAAATATAGTTTTTCAAACACTTATTCAACACACAGTCACTAAGGGCCTAAGCATGTAAGCATGTGAGAGAGAGAGAGAGACAAAGTGTGGTCACTGCTCTCAGCTCCTGGACTAAGGAGGCGTAGGGAAGCACAAAATAAACATTTTAACTCTAAAATATCGGTAACAGCCACATCTGGGAGTGCAAGGAAAGGAGTAATCAGTGTCACCTAGGGAGGCTTTAAAAGGTTTCCTGATGAAACAGCAACAGAAAAGGGAAGGAAAACACATTATTTATACTTAAGTGTCAATAAATTATAGCTACTATTATAATGTATAGGCACTTTATAAAATTCACTTAATTATTACAACCTTTTGGGACCAGCACTTCACAATGAGAAACCTATGATGTACAGAATGAATAACTCACCCAAAGTCACGTACCTTATAAATGGAAGGGCCAAAAATAAGTCCAAATCTGTGAAACTCAATATTCTTTCCACTATACCAAGCTGCCTAAGCTGAGCTTTAAGAGTGAGTAAGTTTGCCCAGCCAGTGTTGGCTCAATTGGCTGGGCATCATTCTGCAAACCCACAAACCAAAATGTCACTGATGCGATCCCCGTTTGGGGCACATGCCTGGGTTCAGAAGGCAGTCGATCAGTGTTTCTCTCTCACATCGACATTTCTCTTCCTCTCTTTCTCCCTTCCTTCCCCTCCCTCAAAAATTTTTTTAAAAAGTAAGTTTTTTTAAATGTACTATTTGTGTTTACTGATTATGCCTCAGTGAAAGTGGAAAAAACAAGCAGCGGGAGGTGTGTTGGGCTTGTCTTTTCTGGCTGGTGTTAAATTCCACTTCACTTTTTTTTTTAACTTTATTTTTATTGTTGACACTATTACAGATGTCTCCATTTCCACCACCTTTACCTGCCTCTACCCAGCCCCCACCCCCTCTCCCCTCTGGCCATCACCACCCGGTTGCCTGTGTCTCTGTGTTATGAATGTATGTTCTTTGGATAATCCCTTCCCCTTCTTTCATCCAGTCCCCTACTCCCCACTTCCCTCTACAGCTATCATTCTGTTCCATGTATCTATGCAATGGTTTCTGTTTTGTTTGTGTATATTTTGTTCATTATTTCCACATATAAGTGAGATCATACGGCATTTATGTTTCTCTGACTGGCTTATTTCACTTAGCATAATAATCTCCAGGTCCATCCATGCTGTCACAAAAAGTAGAAATGAGTAAGATTTAAAGTGCTAACTGGGTTGTTCAGTTGGTTAGAGCATATCCAGATATAGCAAGGTTATAGGTTCAATCCCCAGTCAGGGCACATACAAGAATCAACCAATGAATGTATAAATAAGTGACACAACGAATTGATGTTACTCTCTCTCCCTCTCTCTATCTATCTCCATTCCTCTCTCTCTCTAAAAGTCAGTAAATAACAAAAACAAAAAAAGAATGAGTAAGATTTAAAAAGAGAAAAGGTAGAAAACAGAAAAAATACAACAGACAGAAGAGACATAAACTAATAATAGTTCGTAACTGAACTTACTGTAAAAAATACTGTCCTTGGAATATACACATACACATATAACATATATATATTTGTATATACAAGGTGGGCCGCAAAGTAGGTTTACAGTTGTGAGTACGCTGAAACATAGTGTATTCCTACATTATTATTTATCAATTTGTATAATTTTCCATATGAATGTAAACCTACTTTTACCCCACCCTGTATATACACACACTAATAAAATAAAAGATACAGTAATGTAATAAAAAAAACTAAAATAATTTATCAGTTATATTGAGATTAAAATTTTCATACTCAAATCTCCTTAAGAAATTATTTCAGGACAGACCAAAAGGAACCTACATTAGAATTTCAAAAATGTCTAATTTATAAATCTTTTTAGTCACCAAATACATTTATCAATTAATATTTTTTAAAGATTTTTTTATTTATTTACTTTTACAGAGAGGAGAAGGTAGGGAGAAAATGAGAAACACCAGTGTGCAAGAGATGCATCGATTGGTTGCCTCTCTCACACCCCCAACCAGGGACCTGGACCGCAACCCAGGCAGGTGCCCTGACTGGGAATCAAACCAGCAACCCTTTGGTTTGCAGGCCAGTGCTCAATCCACTAAGCCACACCACCCAGAGCTCAATTAATATTTTTGAACAAGTTTACCCATTATTAAAATAAATTGAAGGCAACATACAAATAAATATAACATTAAATTTCTACTTTAACAATCTTATACAATTCCACTATATGTTTTTTTAAAACATCTGTTTTCTTTGTAATTGCCTTTCTAAGCACAAGGATGTTATAGTGATAAATGTTAAATGTGGACTTTGTAATATGAAATCAATGTAAGTTCATCAAACTCTACTTTTAACATTATTTAAGAGGAATATAAATTTTACCTCTGCATTGTGCTTAGTTGTTATTTCCAATTTTTCCTTCTTAGCCCGATGGAGTTTCTTTCTGAGATCAGCAGTAATATCCAATTCTGTTTCACTTTTAAGCATTTGCCTTACATCAGATGAGGTATTCTTCAACCTATAAAATGAGATTATAATAAAATATAATTCTCCATAAAAATATTTCCAGCACTGCTGTTATTTATTTTTTAAATTATTTTATTGTTGTTTAATTACAGTTGTCTGTATTTTCTCCCTCCACCTCCACCACCCCAAACCCTCTCCCACCACCTCTCCCCCATCACCCC
>PVKU01005877.1:0-59530 GCA_004027475.1 Anoura caudifer | reverse complement strand
TCATATGGTATTTGTCCCTCACCACCTGGCTTTTCTCACTTTGCATAATGCTCTCCAGTTCCATCCATGCTGTTGCAAAGGGTATAAGCTCCTCCTTTCTCTCTGCTGCGTAGTATTCCATTGTGTAAATGTACCATAATTTTTTGATCTACTCATTTGCTGATGGGCACCTAGGTTGCTTCCAGCACCTGGCTATTCTAAATTGTGCTGCTATGAACATTGTGGTGCATAGGTTCTTTCAGACTGGTGTTTCAGGGCTCTTAGGGTGTAATCCCAGCAGCAGAATCGCCAGGTCAAAAGGAAGTTCCATAAACTCTGGTTTCTCTTCAGATCGTATAAATCTTTTGCCTTTCACTTCTGGTATTTCTAATAACTTATTTTTCAAAAAACACAGAGAACATACTATAGTCCTTGCCCAAAAGAACCTTACAATCTAGTCAAAGACGTTGATTGCAAAAGCTAGGCAGAAATGCAAAACACTCATGACTAGAAACAAACCATTATCCACTGGAAAACCACCACATTCTTCAAGATTGATACTGAAAGGCTGTCTGATCCTATCACAAGGTAGGCAGTTTTGCAAGAGATTAAGTTCGTTCCTTTTTACCTTTTTGAACAAAATATTTTACTTATTGCTAATGGAGTATATATTACTAAAAGAAAATGTATAAATGAGAGAATACAGATTTCTGCTTTAAAATGGCAGACTAGCCCTGGCTGGTATGGTTCAGTGGATTGAGCAAAGACCTGCTAACCAAAAGGTCACCAATTTGATTCCTAGGCAGGGCACATGCCTGGGTTGCAGGTCAGGTCCCCAGTGGAGGGTGTGCGAGAGTCAACCACACTGATATTTCTCTCATGCATCAATGTTTCTCTCCCTCTCTTTCTCCCTCCCTTCCCCTCACTCTAAAAATAAATATCTTAAAAAAAATAAAAAATAAAATGGCATACTAAATCACTCTACTCTCTCCCTAAAATTAAAATTTGAATTAAAATAACAGCAAAGAGAATTTAGAGGCATAAATTCACAAGAAAGAGCACAGGAGATGACCCAATAGCAATAAAATACTGGAAGCTGGAAAGCAGGTGGACAAGTGGTAAATGATTCATATAAGAGAGTTAAATTCAAAGTCAACAGTGGGGAAAGCAACCTGATTTACACCAAAGTCTCAACAAGCTCAGTTCATTGGCAACACCTTTGAAAATGGAGGTAAAAGTAGAGCAGAAAACAGAACTGGTTGAAGGTCTACCAAAGTAATAATGAGATCCTCAAATCTTCTACCCTATATGTCACTCAACTGAGCCCCAATCTCTTCCCCACTCTGGAAAAATAAACCAGGGGATTATTCCCTGGACAGGATAAAACAGATCTCTGGATTGGAGACCTCAGACACAAATAGGGTATGGGGTCTGTACTAAAAACAAGAGACTCAAGTAAAATTTGTATAATAAATGAGAACCCTGGTCTTCTAACACTTGTTGTCTGACACTTCTTGTTACCCTCTCACAACAATGTTTCTCCCCTTCTCTTTCTCCCTCCTTTTCCCACTCTCAAAAAAAAGTAAATGAAATGTTCTTAAAAAATTTATGGTATATTGATGTATATTTTTTAAAAGCTTTTATTTATTTATTTTCAGAGAGAGAGGAAGGGAGGGAGAAAGAAGAAGAGAAACATCGATGTGAGAGATACATCAATTGGTTGCCTCTCACACCCCCAGCTGGGGATTTGGCCTGCAACCCAGTCATGTACCCTGACTTCACAGGCCAGCACTCAATCCACTGAGCCACACCAGCGAGGGCTACTGATGTATAGTAATATATTAAAATGTTCCCCCCAAAACTGAAAGGCAAGATACTAAATAATGTGAAGCAATATTTTTAAAATATAATTTTATATATTTGAATTTTTAATATAATTATATATTTATATGTTCCTAAGATATGAACACGTATATACCAACATGTTGTTAATAGTTAACTCCAAGTAATAGGATCATAAGTAGTTTTATTGTTTTTTCATTTGTATTTTTTAATTTTTCTCAAAATGTACCTATTATGTGCATGCAAATACATATATATGTACATATATACATATATAAAATAGAATATTCAAACAAGAAGGAACCTTGAACCACATTTCTCACCTGTGGTGGTGAACAAGCTGATAAGACCTAAGTCTTGACCCTTGCCACATTCAATAAAAGAAAAAATCCTCTTTGAGATGAAATATTAGCAAAGTAAAAAGTTAATATCTTATTCACTTATACCTACGCTACTCCAGAAAGAAAGATTTAAGGTAGCTTCAAAGATAAGTAGAAAATGTTTATGTAGCAAGCTCTATTTATAGGTGAAGTACATATTAGTCATGGTACTTGCCCCACCCCACCCATCTTTGCTGATCGGTGATCTATTTAAATCAGTTCTTCTCAAATTAAATATGAGCAAGGACTATTCAGACTATTCCCACCCCACACCTCATGATTCTTTTTAAAAATATATTCAAATGGGTAACTAAAAAAGAAATTTTAAAAACATAAGAAAAGAATTAAGAGCCACAGAGCTTACAACAAGCCAAAGTAATCACCATGCAGAAATGTGAATAAGCAGAGATATAGGGAGAAGAAAACATTTAGAGAGGTGGAAAAGAATAAGCAAGTATCTAGGGACAAAAGAGAGCACAGACACTTAGACCTTTCTGGGCTTAGTTAACAAAAGAGCGTGAAGAGCATACAAAGTCTCCAGAGGCATCATTCCTGCTCCTCCAGCCCCAGGAAATTTCTACCTGCCTTACCAAAACCATGAGAATTCTTACAACCAGCCCCTCCAGCCACTGACTTCTCCATGCTCCTTGCAAACAAAAGCAATCCTCAACTAAAGGAATAGCCCGGAGGCTTACCTTTGGGCATCACCGGGGACGTTACTCGAAGCGTTTAAATTCATGATAAGTCTTCCAACTCTTTCAAAATACCACAGTTTCTTAACAATATACTCTTTATTGATGATTAAATTGTCCAAGATGTCTGTGGCTTACAGGTTAGATGGACTGAATTCTGTTAAAATACTAAACAATAAAACAGTAGTTATATTTATGAATCCTGAGACTAAAGGTGATTTTTTTGTTCAATTTTTTGTATTTTTAAATTATTGTCTAACAAACATATAAGTACTCATATTTTTAAAAGCTATGACTTTTATTTTTATATAAATGTTTTAAAATGTTTTATTTCTTTTAAAAAAGAGTACAAGCAAAAAAGAAAAATGTTAGAAAGATGTTCCTTCCTGTAAGAACACAGTAATCCCATATTCTTATTTTCAAACAGAAAGAAAACACTTATAAAAAAATAGGGACAAATTGTTCTTGAACTGGAAAAGGAATAGGCAGTGGCTTTCTGTAAAGCATAGAAATCAGTTTGAAATAAAATGGCCCTGGCTGTTGTGGCTCAGTGGACTGAGTACCAGCCTGAGAACCAAAGGGTTTGATTCCCAGTCAGGGCACATGTCTGGCTGTTGGGAACCGCCCTACCTGGTTTCAGAAGCTGTAACCCCACCATGGCTAAGACTGAGTGAGATACTGTGGGACCATAAGCCATTAAAGAGACAAAGCTTATCTCCCTGGCAGGGGCACCAGCCTCTGCCCCCTTTTACTTCACCCTGCTTGGCCCCAGGCACATGACTGGATAGCCAAATGGCCAGTAAGATTCCTCAAGGGAGGAACGACCTAAGACAGCAATGGTGATGAAGGGGCCCTCAGGGAAGGACTTGGGGGGCTATAGAAAAAGGAGGTGATGGACCCTCACCCCTCAGCTTTGACATAGCCTGAATCCTCACTCTGTCTGCAAGAAGTCTCCTAATCTCTTGGCTGCCTTACTTCCCCTGCCTGACTTAAGCCTGAAACAATGTCAGAGGGCGGTACAGCCCTGGGCAGGAATGGGCAGTTCCCCCAGGGGCAATCAGGCCTAAGAAAGAATGCTCAAAATCCTGTGAAACCTGCCTTGCTAAGAATGCTCTCAATTTTCTGATAAGGGTCCAAGCATGAAAAGAGTTTATTTCCCAAAGTCTTATAGCCCTTTAGTTAACTGACTCTGACTCAGAATAAGCCCTCATGGTTCTTTGTATGTTACCTATTGTTTGATCCTTACTGCCTGACAATGATTGATGAGCCTTACCTATATTCCTGTGCAAACTGAACCCAATAAAAGCCCACTGAGGAAAAGGCTCCTGGTCCTTCTCCTCTGAGAGATCGGCCACCTCTCCTCCCCAAGCAGATCATGTCTTGGTAGACTTACTCTCATCCACAGCAGAGTGGGCTCTGTGGGCAAAACTCCCCTACACCCAGATTGCAGGTCCCCAGTAGGGGTTGCACGAGAGGCAACCACACATTGATGTTTCTCTCTCTTTCTCCCTTCCTTCCCCCCTCTCTGAAAATAAATAAAATAAAATAAAATGAAGTCCAGGGTCATTTGGGGGTTCCCAAAGATTTTTTGAGTAACTGAGATTTTTTTAATGCAATGTTACAATCAAAGGTCAAAGTGCTCCCAAATAAAAGATCTCATTTTCAAAGGCCTTCTCCTGAGGGATCAAAAAGGAGGCAGGAAAGAGGAAAGCATCAGTAACTGGTACTGGCCTTCTCACGGGGACCCCTCTTCTATGGGACATACTCCAAATTATACAGAGCCAACCATTTAAAGTTACGTTACTATAGTACGAAAAATTCTCTGGGTAAACATTTTAAACAGAGAGATAACTGTAATTCATTAAGTCCATAAAGACACAAATATCAAGATCCCATAAGTATCTCCCCAGCAGAAACCCAATATCCTAGATAAACAATGAGCGATGGACTCAACAGAGATCTGAGTTAAGATTCCAGTAAGTATCTTACAAGTATGTGCCAGGGGGCAGGTCACTTAAGCTCTCTGAGCCTGTTTCCTCAACCATAAGCAGCTGATAACTATATCAACCTCACTCAAACATTTGAGATTTAAATAATACAAAGAGCACACAGACAATGCTCACTTGCTATCAATTTCTATTACTGAACACAGAACCCTCTGAAAAAATATAATGATCCCTGACAAAGGAAGGGTATAGGTGATACAGGAGGTGATTTGGTCTGAAG
The DNA here is from genome assembly GCA_004027475.1 of Anoura caudifer. Lineage (NCBI taxonomy): Eukaryota > Metazoa > Chordata > Mammalia > Chiroptera > Phyllostomidae > Anoura > Anoura caudifer. The sequence continues at coordinate 54,411 of PVKU01005877.1, read as the reverse complement.
GGGAGATAAAATAAAAGAACTGTTTAGCCCTGGCTCGTGTGGCTCAGCTGACTGGAGCATTGTCCTGTAAACTAAAGGGTCACAGGTTCAATTCCCAGTCTTCTTGGCACATGCCTGCTGTGGGTTGGGTCCCCCAGTAGGGGAATGTGGGAGAGGCAACCAATCCATGTTTCTCCCTCATATTGGTGTCTCTCTCTCTTTCTCCCTCCCTTCCCCTCTCTCTAAAATCAACAAGAACGTCCTTGGGTGAAAATTAAAAAAAGAATTGTTTAGTAAAATTGTGAGTAAATAGGGACATCTAGAAGATCAGTAAAAGGCCAAACTGGTTCTGTCCCTGCTCTCACAACCCTGGAGAGATCACTGAAAGGAACTCAAACAAACCAACTGGTATGTAGATTCAACCACAGTCCTGAAAACTGACTAACACCTGCTACAAATGGATGCCAAGGGATCTTTAAGATAGTCAGTCAGTGGTCCCTGTGGCTGACAGCAGAATAGTTCAACCTAGGATAAAGAGAATGTAATTTTTATCAAGATGAGGGTGTGTGAAGAAACTCCATTTCTCTGGGGACCTAAAAGACTAAGTTGGATAACAGTGGTAGTAGATAAACAAATAGCACCGCCATTCGTTTCCTGAGCACATACTCCAGTGTTAAGCGCATACTTGGCCATTTTTATATTGAACTCTGATCCTTACAACACTGCAATGTAAAGGTTATCCCATTTTTCAATAGAGAAAACTAAGACTCAGAGATTAGAGGTAACTTGCCAAAAGTCACATAGTTATAGGATCAAGATTCCAACTCATAAATATCTAACTGAAAAGCCCGAACCTTTTGAACAAGGCCACAGCTGACACAGTTATTTTACCGGAGGTTTATTATCCTTACGTCAATTAAGGAAACTCTTTGGATTCAGAGAGACTAAGTTACTTGCCTGAGGGCAGGCAGCTACTAACTAGAGGACACTAAGGTTTTAATCAAGCCCTTCTGATACAGAGCCCCAAAATCTTTTTACCTTATTACCACATGCCTCCAAAGATCACACTCCAGAGAAACTGCCTTCAGAAGTAAGAGTTAGAACCTACAAGGAATGGACTCTTCTATAGTTAAGAGTAACGTCCAAGGCTCAAAGTATATATAAAAGTAGATATATAAAATGTTTGTTTTCTAAAAAGATTAAAACCACATGCGTGTGTGCATATATCACAACAGGTACAAACAGAACATCTATTTATCTCACAGGCAAAGAATTTACAGAGTTGGGACTTTAATACTGCCCGCTGTTTTTTGTTTTGCTTTTATCTTGGACAGAGAAGTATAGGAAGAGGTAGGGTACCTAATTTTAATAAAGTTGTTTCAATAAAGCTAAAATGAAGAGAATCATCATTTTTCAGTGTGTTATTTTGGTATCTAACATCTGCAAATCTGAGTGATCCTCTAGCAAACGTCCGACAGCTCACGAGCAAGTGTCATGAATCTCCAGATCATTGATACAGACAGTGAAATAGGCAGGTGGTCCCCACCATCACTGCCTCTGGTATTTTTCCTCTTGTATAAAACCCTTGTCTTTGTGGGCAGAACCTGTGACTTGCTTCTAACCAACATAATATGGCAAAGATGACCGAATGCCACACCTATGATCACATTATGTTATATCAGATTTTGTTTTTGCAGAATGAAGTGACAATGTCCTTCTGGCCTTGAAGAAGCAAACTGCCATGCTGTGAACTGCCTATGGAGAGGGTCACACAGCAAGGGAACTGCAGGCAACTTCTATCCCACAGCTAGCAAAAAAGCCAGATTCCTGAGTCATACATGGGCCAACAGAAGATACATTCTGCCAACAACTCAAATGAGCTGGGAAGCAGATTCTTTTCAGTCAAGTCTCCAGATAAGAACACAGCCCAGCTGGTGCCTCTACTATGACCCAGTAAAACTGAAGAGGACCCACATAAGATGTGCCCAGACTCCGGACCAACAGAAACTGAGAGATAAGAAATGGGTGCTCTTTCAAGCCACTAAGTTTGTGGTAGCTTTTTACACAACAATAGAAAACTAATATGGATAAGAAGCTTGAAAATGCTCTCAGGGTTAAAAAAACAAAAAGAATTTGAGTAACAGGTGTATGTCTTTATTATCAAGTCTCTTTGTTTTTCTATAGCTTAATTTCATTATTAATTTAAACAAGAGAGTCTGTATAAATCCTAAGGTTACTGAACTAGATGACTATGAGCAATATTTGCAACAAAAAGAACCACAAAATACACATGAATGAGGGCAAACCACCAATAGCCACAAAACCTGCACAAGAGTCAAGATACCTACACAGGAGAAAGCAAAGGGAAATAGCAAGCCTGCATTGGATGGAACCTCCAAAGAGCCACAGATATTTAATGAAAAGCACTGCAGGATAATTTGAGAGCAGCAGATGAAAGTGGGTGACACATGAAACAGGCATATCATGAGAGTCTTGAAAGAGCTGGTACAGTCTGCCTCATGAACTTGCAAAACTGAACTGCCAAGGTCCTCTTCCTTGACAGAAACCCATACTAAAGAGAAGCTACTGGAGATGCTATTTGAATTGAGCAGGATAGAGGAAATAAAGACAAAGTAAAGACATGGCCAAGACAATGCTGTAGAAGAAACAGGCCCAGGAGATCTCAGCAAGCGAGCCACCACAGTTTTTAACATTCACAAAAAAAAACACCCAAGACAGGGTTCTATGACATTAGAAAAGCTTTCCTGCACCTTGCCCCATTCTCAAAATTCAGGTAAACTAATCTTCCATAAAAATAAGAAAAAGTGAGCAACAGAATAGTGCAGTTAAATCCCACACAAAGTTGATGTAAGAGAACAGAGTAATGAGCCCTGGTTGGTGTGGCTCAATGGACTGAGTGCCAGTGGGCAAATCAAACGGTTGCTGGTTTGTTCCCAGTCAGAGCTCATGTCCAGGATGGGGGCCAAGTCCCCAGCATGGGGCATGCAAGAGGCAACCACACATTGATATATCTTTCCCTTTCTCCCTCCCTGTCCTTCTCTCTAAAAAAAATAAATAAATAAATAATCTTTTTAAAAAATGAAGAAAATGAAGAAGTAGAAAATTTTTAATTAAAAAATAAATAAAAAGATCAAAAGGAATCAAGAGAATGTAACAGAATATTGAAAAATACTCAAAGAATAACCAAATATATAACATGAACCACTGAATAAGACCAAAGTGAGGGAAAAGAACAAACACTAAAGACTGTAAAATTCAAGAAAACTTTACTAGAATACAGAAAGCTTTTAATCTACATTTTGAAAAAACAGTGTACCTAAGAAAATTCACCCAGCACAACCAACACAAAGACACATTCTAAGGTAATTACAGAACTTTAACAAAAACTTGTACACAAATGTTCATAGAAGCTTTGCTCATAATAACCAAAAAGTGAAATCAACCCAAATGTCCATCAACTAATCAATGGATAAATTATGAAACATTATTCAACCATAAAAAGGAATAAAGTACTCACATATACCACAACAATGACAAACCTTGAAAACATTTTAAGTGAAAGAAGCCAAATATAAAAAGCCACATTATATTCCATTTATATGAAATGTACAGAATTGGCAGAGCAAAGCCATAGAAAGTAACTTCATGGTTACAGAGGATAGGGAGAGGAGGGATTGGAACTGACTGCTAATAAGTACAAGCTTTCTTTTTGGGGTGATGTAAATGTTCTGAAATTAGTAGTGATTGCTGTACAACATAGTGAATATACTAAAAACCACTGAATTGTACACTTTGAAATGGTGAATTTTAGGTTATATGAATTATATCTATTTTTTAAATTCATCATCATAAAAATACCCTGTCTAAAGTGTCCTTTAAAAAATTCTTATTTTCCTCCTCTCATTCTCTCTGATGTTAGCTTTTGAAAACACACGGGTTCAAGGACCTAACTGTATTTTTTAGGATAACTACATCAACAAAGTGGTTCAATTTAAACTATGATGGGATTTCCATGGTATTAAATATGGTAGAGAAAATGTAGCAAAATCTCCATTTTCTTCTACAAGAGTGAAAAAAGAGGACAAGGAATCATGGTGAAGGAAAGTAGCTACGTACAGTGATAAAAATATCAGTGGACTAGGTAACTAAGCCAAAGAAGCTCCAACTCCAGGGTCCTAACCTCTGGTCCCTTCTGGGTACTTCCCCAGCCCGTCTGGCTAAGATGCTCCAAGAACTTCCTCCAGGTGGGCGGAGAAGGCCTAGCCCCAGGAGTTGAAGGCGTGTCCCCACTGACTACACGAACAGCCCTAAGGCAATCCCAAACTAACTCGGATCCCCCATAACACTCACTGCAGCCCCCCCATACTGCTCCTCTCTACACTTCCCTACCCAAGTAGTTCACCTCAAAGACTTCCTCACCCCGTGGTTACCTCAAGGGGGCTCCCAGGGTCCAGACCGTACACCCAAGACCCCAGGGGAAGCTTCAAATCTCAAACACAGAAAAAGGCCCGGGCTGATTGCAGGGGTGAGGGCAAAAACTGCTTGAACTGGACGGATTCTAGGACCCAGGGATGGTGAACAAACTGCAAAAAGGGACAGGAAGGGAAACAAACCCCAAGGAGACGACATTTACAACGGTCACTTCCGGAGACTCGACTTCCCTCGTAGACCTTCGCAGACTTTCGCAGGTCTCTGCCCCGCCCCGCCTCCTTCCTCTCACCTCCCGCCGCCCTCCCTCCCTCTGAGAACACCCGGCTCTGATTGGAAGAGCCTGCCCGCGAAGCTGCGCGGCTTAGCTAAAGGAGAACCCACGCATGCGCTGTTGCTGGGGAGAGGGTGCTGGGGAGCCAGGCGCTGGCGACCCCGTAGTCAGGGCGCCTCCTCCCCCTCAGGAGAAGGCAGAGGCCCAAACTCCAGTTTGGTGCTCTCAGGGTGGGGACCTAAGTCACTGCCTTAGAAAGCCCAAAGAGCTGTGTGAAAAAATGCAGATTTCTGAGCCCCTTATCCTTCGACCAACTAAGTATACATCTAAGAGGTCAGATCCAGATCCTGCATTTTAAAACGAGCTGCGTTGCTGATCCTTAGAACCACAGCAGCCCCTGGGGCCCGTGATCTAGTGGTAGGGCCAGGGGGAAAATTCTCCCCTCTCAGTTTCAGCACAAGTGGCTTGTTTCCCTGCTGTTTTGATTGCTCTCTGCTAGCACTGCATTTCTTTTCCCCTCCTCCCATTCCCATTGTATCCCAGATTGCGGTGGTAAATTGGGCCAGAAGAATGCAGGTCAGTGCACTGATGCTGTTGCAGCGCCTTCCATTATCTTACATAATGAGGTACCTCGCAAAAACGTCCTTGGTTCCTTTGCTTTTGCCTAGTCTCTCCTACCCACCTTCCTCCTATCCCAGCTCCAAGCTCCGCTCTCTCGCCCTTGCGCTCTCTCTCGCTCTGTCTCTCTCTGTCCCTCCCCCCTTCTCTCTCTTTCTCTATCGCGCGCCTTCCTCTTGTTGATAATTTATACTTCGGTTTCTCAGTAACTGCTTCACAATCTGCTGCCTTAGGGACATTGGAAAACCAAATCTTTTGTTCCTTGGCTTTTGAAACCCTATTCCCCAAAGAACATTGCAAATTGATGGGATTTTGATTAAGCATTTTATCTTCACCACGATCACCTCCGGGGGGGGGGGGGGGGGGGGGGCATGTTTAATGCAAGATGATCCTTTTATACTAAAATCGTCCCCTTTGATTGTAATCAACCTGAAACCAGGTGTATGGAGGGGACCATCTTTCCTATCTCCCTGTGGAGAACCAACGGCTATAAATGTTAATATAGATTGAGTTTAAAATCTCTTTGATTCTTGACTGAAACTTCAATTGGTTTGACTTTAGTCATTTGTATTTTAAAAGAAGGCCCATCCCACTTCCTCATAATTTTTACCAGAAAGAGAATAATTGCTTCAAAGGAAAGAGCTTATGGAAAGAACAAAATAGCCCACTCTAACATTTAGAAATGAAATGGAAAATTACAACAGACTAATGTGATTAAGATATTTTAAACTTTACAAGTTTTAAATAATATTCATAAAATTTCTTACTTATTTTAGCAAAAAAATCACAATATTGAATACTTTGTAGCAAGAATTAATGTCAAATGGACAATGTGCACACTTCGCCCCTCCAAGAATTTTTTATTGTATTGTTACCATTTAGTAAGTACCCTTAATACCTCCCTTGCCAGCCCCCTCACCCTACCTTCTACCCCCACACCCTGCAATCACCACACTGTTGCCCATGTCCATGAGTCCTTTTTCCTTTTTGCATACTTGTTTTTAGTGATAAATATGTGTGACCTGAAGACTTCCAGTCTTCATTTATTTGTTCATTTAACATTTATGGAATACAGACTATATATAGGCACTAGGTAGCAGGAATGTAGTATGTATAATACAAACACAGTGGTAATTAGAAATTAATATCAACCCTGAGCACCCCAAAAGACTTCGTAGAGAACTTTGAGGTTAGTCTGGGAAAATGGTGGGTTGTACATTTCACCAAGCTAAGAAAGAATTGGAGGATGTGTGAGCTACAAACATCAGCTCAAGAAATAGCCCGAGGCATTTGGAAAACTGGAAGACCCTCTGCCTGTGGCCTCCATGTGGAGTGGAGTGGAAAATAAGATAGGAGGCTGGAGCTGTAAGCAGAACCCTGTCACCGAAGGCCTCCTGCCTAGTTCATGCTTAGTTTATCAAGCAAGGAAGCTAATGAAGGGTGTTAAGTTGAAAAGTTACAATAATTACATGATAAATCTGACTATTTGAAAACACTTGGAGCTTTTCTATGTTTTTCTAATAGTTATAAGGTCAATTCTCTGTTGTCTCCTATTTGCTTAACATGCAACTCCTTATGAAAAGTTGTATGTTAAGATGCTCTCTAACCCACATCTCTTAGCCTAAAGAGTTACAATACTGGCCACATTCTTTTTTTTCTGCCACTTCTTTAGAGATATTATCCAACTCTACTAGCATTCCGCACAAACAGCTTCCAAAGTCAATAGTCACCTCATTGCCAATACCAGATCCCTGAAATCACTGTGACCCTCCTCAGGCTTCTCCAACTCTGACCTTTTTGCTGCTGCTCAGAGAATCATGATCCTTTTCTTGCCCCTCAAAGTGGCATTTCCAGACTTTCTGCCCTCAACCCTCACATTTTCCCATCACACACTCCTACAAGTGTGAACTCGAAGTCCTTAATTTTCAGTTCTTTTTTGTCCACCTGACATCCTAATATCATAAACTAAGCTCTGGTTTTGAATTTTTAACTCCAATGTGAACAGTGCCCTTTTAATGAATATTGAATTCAGTACATCTAGACCTTAATTATCTTTCCCAACTTCTCACTAGAGACCTCAAAACTATTCCTCTACCTATTTATAAAACTTCGAATCTCTTAGACACCCTAACCCCTAAAAAAAAAATTTTTTTAAACCCTCAAATGTTCTTCTCCCAAGCTCTCAGTTTCTAAATCTAAGAATCAGCAAGTCCTACTTTTTCTCCAAGTCTCCTGTCTTCTTCCTATGTCTACTTCTAAACATCTTCAGCTGTTTGTTTCCCTTGTCATTTTCCTGACACCAAAAGTGTCATTTGATTTCCAGGCACTTGTGATCAGGACCTTCACTGGGGTCTAATGCAAGTCACTCACCTCCCCCTTCTGTGCAAATTCTCAATGTTTTTACAAGTTAACAACTAAAATCTATGGCATTTTTAAACTGGCAAATATGAGAGGAGCGGATCAAGAAGTAGAAATTCTCATAGCAGTATTTTTTTCTGGTGTACAAGTCAGGCAAGGGAAACAAAAGAAAAAACAAATAAATGGGACTACACAAAGTAGGAAAAATCAAAAGCAGGCCTCAAGGCATATGTGTACCTTTCAGAAACTAAGGGAGAGTTCTCTGTTCATTGTATGCATATGAGCCTTAGGGTTTTTTTAAGCACCAGATGAGCCACATTCTTTTGACCCTTCAGTAACCTCCCCCAGGAGGCTCAAACACCAGGTGCTTGGTAATTAAGCTGCTTTGGTATCAATTCTTAGAACTGCAAGGCCTTGCCACAATTGTTGCTCTCAGTGGCCCTGGTCCTTTGTTCCTTCAATTCCCATTCTGTATGCTTATATTACCCTCTTGATCAATCCTTTTAATGGCTCCTCAGTTCTTACTGGATAAAACCCAAATTTTTCCCTCATCAATCAAGGGCCCTAGTCTTATCCCTAACTGCCTTTCCAGCCTCGCCTTCACTCTCACAATAAATCTTCCCTCATATTCACATTAGAATGGGAAATACAGAATAAATGTAATAAGAGTTTTTAACTTAACTCTTAAAAGTTTAAAAGTTTAAAGCTATGTAAGTTAATATAAAAGATTTAAATAGATAACATTCTTTACTGAACATAAAATGTGTCAAGCACTATGATAAGTAGTTTCACATTCTACTTTTTTCAAAAACAAATATATATCTTTATTATTTACTCCAGTAATACATAGTCACTTAAGAAATTGGGGCAACTGTAGAAAAGCAAACGTCTCCCTACAGTCCTACCTTCCTAACCTAAATATAATAACGGGCTCATAAATATGGAGGACACTTTGATGGTTGGGAGATGAGAGGAGGTTTGGAGGAGATGGGTGAAAAGGGAACTGATTAAGAATTGCAAATTGGTCTTGGAGCATAATCATGGGAATGTCAAGTACAGCATAGGGAATATATTCAATAATGTTCTAATAACTAAGCATGGTGTCAGTTGGATACAATGGATGGATTTATCAGGATAATCAGTAAGTTATATAATGTCTAATCACTGGGGAATACACCTGAAACTAATATAATATTATATTTCAACTGTAACTGAAAAATAAAAAATGATTTAAAATAAATAATTGCATTCATCTAATTATTAATGAAGTTTAGTAATATCTAGAAATGTCACTTGCACTTTGTGAGATGGGAAACATGAAACCACCACTACACCACCTCAACCATGAGAAATCAGAGAGAATTTGCCAAGTCTAAGATTTTAGTTCATCACCTATGATGAATAATTATAAAGCTAGAGCTAAGTTCTTTAAAGGTACATTCTTTAGGTAAGGTACATTCTTTAAAGATATATGTTGTTATATATTGAGCCTATTTATTATTATTCCTGGCTGATCTAAAGAGCACAATATGGAAGCAGAAATGTTAAGGACAATGATGAAAGAAAAGAACTAAAATTGGTATGTATAACAATGTGAAGCAATTACTTCAATATGACTAGTGATATTCTTGCAAATTATGGGCAATAAAAAAGTTTTTCTTCCTAGTTGTAAATTTAGACTAACATTCTCCAATATTGATTCTTAAATAATATAAATGTATATATTTCCAATCTTACTGTTATGTACCCAATAGACTTCCAAAGAAATTAAAGAGGGTGTGTGTATTTGTATCTGGTGGACAGACCTAAAACAGGTCCAGGTTTGTTAACAACCTGCATGGGACTGCTAGACAGAATTTCATCTCACAAAGCTCACCTTAGACTACCCTGGTGAAGCTTTGAGATGAGCTCATTCAAATTTAGAAAACCAAACTTCGAAGGAAGAGAAAGTCTCCTACAGTGAGACTGTCCTCTATGGTTAGAAGTTAGATTTTGCCAAAAGAAAAAAAAGGCACAATGGCAGAAATTAGGGTGGCCCTGAGGACTGAAAAGTAAGGTTCAAGTGAGTCCATAGTAGACCCCTAAGAAGTATATAATTTAGTGGGCATTTTTGTCTCCAACCTTGTGAAGAGTCACACTTAATGTATAAATGTTAAACATTGTAACTCCCAGAGAAATGAACAGCTTCACAGTCAGAGATGTAGATGGAAGGAAAGTGCCCTTCGTGAAGGGAAGCTAGGGCTGCCCCATATTACCCTACTCTGGTCCTGTAGAAAATCCCTCATGGAATGTCACAGTTGATGAAGGAGGAACATGCATCCGAAGTAAAGGAGTTGCAGGCTGTATGTGAGCCGCCCACAAAGGTACAATAGGGCTGCAGGGCTTGCCAACAGAAAATCAGGGGTCCACTCAGAAGCAGCTAAGACAAACCCTTCATTTAAAAAAAAATATGCTTAAGAAGCATAAAGGAGAATAAAAGTTTGGTATATATGTACCAGTGTTTATGGATTTTCTGTCCTGTTCAATGGATCTATCTAGCTGTTTATTTTCCAGTGTTACACTGTTTTAATTATTGTACCTTTGTTGTAAATTTTTAAACTTCTAGGTCATCTCTGCTCATTTTTCAAAATTTTTTTTAATTTTTAATTTTTTTCATCACCATTTATCCCCACAAAGCCTCCTATACCTCCACCCCTTGAACCACCGCCCCCCCATCACCACACTGTTGTTTGTGTGGCCATGAGTTCTTTCTTGTTGGGAACCACTCTGCCTGGTTTCAGAAGCTGTAACCCCACCATGGCTAAGACTGAGTGAGAGACCGTGGGACCATAAGCCACTGAAGAGACAAAGCTTATCTCCCTGGCAGGGGCACGGGCCTCTGCCCCCTTTTACTTCACCCTGCTTGGCCCCAGGCACATGACTGGTTAGCCAAAATGGCCAGTAAGATTCCTCAAGGGAGGGGCGACCTAAGACAGCAATGGTCATGAAGGGGCCCTCAGGGAAGGACTTGGGGGGCTAAAGCAAAAGGGGGTGATGGACCCTCACCCCTCGGCTTTGACATAGCCTGAATCCTCACTCTGTCTGCAAGAAGTCTCCTAATCTCTTGGCTGCCTTACTTCCCCTGCCTGACTTAAGCCTGAAACAATGTCAGAGGGCGGTACAACCCTAGGCAGGAATGGGCAGTTCCCCCAGGGGCAATCAGGCCTAAGAAAGAATGCTCAAAATCCTGTGAAACCTGCCTTGCTAAGAATGCTCTCAATTTTCTGATAAGGGTCCAAGCATGAAAACAGTTTGTTTCCCAAAGTCTTATAGCCCTTTAGTTAACTGACTCTGACTCAGAATAAGCCCTCATAGTTCTCTGAATGTTATCTATTGTTTGAACCTTACTGCCTGACAATGATTGATGAGCTTTACCTGTATTCCTGTGCAAACTGAACCCAATAAAAGCCCACTGAGGAAAAGGTTCGTCTGAGATGGACAGGGGACTCTGAAATTTCTGGGACTCCCCAGAAATTTCCTTGACCAATCAATGCATTTGTTAAGATTTACTAAAAAATATTTACTGGACACTTACTATTTTTTTAAAAGTTTTAAACATTTTATTTATTTTTAGAGACAGAGGAAGAGAGGGAGAAAGAGAGGGGAAAGGAGAGAGAAAGAAGGAGAGAAACATTAAACCGTTGCCTCTTGCATTCCACCAACCAGGGACCTGGCCTGCAACCCAGGCATGTGCTCTGACCAGGAATCTAACCAGCAACCTTTCATTTTGCAGGATGATGCCCAACCCACTGAGTCAGCAGTCAGGCCTGGACACTTACTATTTGCTTGATGTTATAGGTGTTGGGCATGTAAAGGTGAACTATACACAGAAAAATTTCTGCTCTTATGGAGCTTACATTTTAGTGAAGGGGACACAAGTGGAAACTAAAATGAACATAACCTTATCCATTTGTCATTATTACACCATCACGGGACCAAGTATGCTTTTTTGTCTCTATGTTAAATAATTCTGACACCAAAGAAACATAATTTGCCCATCTGCTCCAGAAAGCACCTATTTCTGTAAGGTAACGTTGTAAACTAAACAGCTTATTTACCAAGACTAACAGTTTTCTCATTAAGACTTGCTTCAAGACCTTCCTCCATACTGTGCCCAACAATACAACCATCCAAACAAGTTCTTAGCACAACTCAACTTTAAAAATATCCCTATAGCAGGCTCTTTTCTAATTTCCTCATTGTGAGGCACTACTTAGGTGAGTTTAGGAATGGTCTTGATTCCTCGATAAGAAGAAAAGCTAGACACTCAGAACTTTGGGCATGACTTCAAAAGTATTTTTATTTTTATTTTTATTTTATTGATTGATTGATTTGAGAGTGAGAGAGAGACATCGATTTATTGTTCCACTTATTTATGCATTCATTGCTTGCTTCTTCTATGTGCCCTGTCCAGAGATTGAATCCACTACTTTATCATATCAGGATGGTGCTCTAACCAACTGAACTACCTGGCCATCATACTTTTTAAGCTACTGTTACAGTTTATAAAGATGTTAAATTCAACAACATTATATATATTTTAATACTGATAAAGTTAAATATATTACAATGCTGTATCTTAAAGCTAGTCAAAAGCCTTAAGTTAATCATCTATTGGTATACTTATATATTTGTTTATGTCTAAATGCTTAAATATAAAGGCACATAAAGATAAATTTAAATGTTTTATTTAAGGCCCTGCACAGGTGGCTCAGTTGGTTGGAACATCACCCTGATGCACTGAGGCTGCGGGTTTGATCCCCGGTCAGGGCGCATGCAGGAATCAACCAGTGAGCACACAAATAAGTGGAGCAACAGATTGGTGTTTATCTCTCTCTCTCCCTTCATCTCTCTCTATCTTTCAAGTCAATTTTTAAAAGTTTTATTTAAGATAATAAGAGTTTTATTTAAGTTAACAAAAAAAATTTGAGTGCTTGTGTATTCTTTACTGTAAATTATAATATGGATGGAAAACAAAAAGTGAAATGGAATCTGTGTTTTCTTTCTATAAAACAACCTTGTTATTCCAGCTCAGATAAAAATATTCTCTTACCTCTCTAGACTTTTGGTATACTTCTGATCATTTTGGCAGGAAGTTAAAAAAATTACGTTTCCAATAAACATTATTACTTACTGTTGTTGCTTTCTTGTTATTACCTTAGTTATTCCTTGCCTTTAAGTAAAATGACTTATGTTTGTCTGTTCTATCAGCTGTTGATTTTATCAATCCCAAATTCAGGTCCCAAGTTCAGAATAATTAGATTGTTAAGCTTTCTTTTTTTTTTTAATTTATTGATTTTAAAGAGAGAATGATGGAGGGAGAGAAAGAGAGAGAGACAGAGAGAAACATCGATTTATTGTTCCACTTATTTACGCATTCATTGGTTGCTTTCTTTATGTGCCCTGACTGAAGCTCACACCCACAACCTTAGCGTATCAGGACAACACTCTAATCGACCGAGCTGCAGGGCTAGGGCAAGCTTTCCTATAAATCAAAACTCTTTTGAGTTTACTGGAGTAGCCACCAGTTGAATGGTAGACTTGGTCCCTCAACTCATAAAAGAAAGGTAATAGAAATAATCGGCCTTGTTTGACATTCTTCAAATTTTAATTAAGTTAAAACTGTGTGACAACTCTTTATAAAATTTAGAATAAAGATAAAATTTATCACTCTGGGTCATGTAGCTGTTGGTTGGAGTGTCACCCCATAAATTGAAGGGCTAAGGGTTTGATCCCCAGTTGGGGCGCATACAGGAGGCAACCTGTCCATGTGTCTCTTTCTCTCTCCCCCTTCCCCTCTCTCTAAAAACAATGGAAAAAGTCCACAGGTGAATATTTTTAAAAATAATAACAAAAATAAAAAGTAAAATTATCAACATTTTTAATGACTGAGAACTTCTTGTGTACAAATTATTAATTTAATATTATCACACCACTCCAAACCTATATGATTTTTCCACGATTCATGATACTGGACCCCATAATTATTTCTCCTTTGCTTGCAGATGAGATATTATGGTTGATCAGCAGAAAGCAATGAAGTAACACTGCACGGCCACAGCTAAAGGAAGACAATTTTCTTTTGGACCCTAGCCCTCTATTATCATTCTTCAACACAGGAACCCAACAGAGAAGCTCCAGCTGTAGCCTCAGGCTATGCTCTCTCTTCTTGTGACAACTTTAGACCAACCCACCTATACCTATTGGCAATAGCTTGCCACTTTTACAGACTGACCCAGCCTGCCCATAATCTCCAGCAATAGTGGGCCACTTCAAAAGACCCCTTTAGCAAGTTTCTTCACCTGTGGCAGGCTGTGTGGCTATATGTGTGGTAGGTATGTCCACTTCAAAGAGATCTGAATGTCAACCTTGGAGAAGTGGAAGGTGGGAGAAATCTCTTCTCCTAAACCTTAGTTCCTTTCTTGCTTGTTCTTGCTCAGCAGAGAGGTAGTAGCTGCTTTTCTGCACCTGCTATTCTGGGTCCCTTAGAGTTCTCTTTATCTTTACCTACCACTAGTTAATAATTTTTTATGTTAAATTTTTCCTGTATAGAAAACTGCTGACTGGTCTCTGACAGACATATCTTAGAAATACACTTTTATTAATTTTCAAAGACTGGCACATTAACTATCTCCAAAAAGAGTTTATTTCCAGGCTATTAAGTTCCAATGCCTTTGTCAATCAGGGACCATCATAACACACTTTGTGGTACAAGTGAAAAAGCCTTGGAGTCTCCTTTCTGTTCATAATATGTTTCTATTGTTAGAATAATCACTGACTGCATTCTTATATATTAATTTCATGTTACACCTCAAGAAAGAATTCTACTCACTTTTATTCTGATAGTGTTCTGAGAGATTTCATCTTGAAGGAACCTCAGTGAAAACAGCCCTTGCGCCCTGATGGAAAGGACCTTACCAATGACTGTAAACAATAAACACTATGCTTATCTTTAGAACCACCTCTCTCAAGTAATGACATTTAAGTCACCCCTAAATTACTGGAAAACTGTACTGTAATGACCCAAAACTACAGGACCAGGAGGACAGCTTCTACCTAACACTTCCAGATCAAGAAGATGACCGTGGGAAGTAGATGGCTTCCATCTGAGACTCACAAAGTAAGACCTACATGACAGCTGTGAGACTGCCATGCTTTAATCAGCATGCTTTCGTTCTTTATTTTCCAAGCTGGTTTCTTTCTTCTTGGTTGTATTAAGGTTTTAAATTGTTAGCTCTAATACTAGAGAGAGAGGGGAAGTGGAGGGACACAGAGAGAGAGAGATCAATTTGTTGTTGCATTTATTTGTGCATTCATTTGCTGCTTCTTGTATGTGCCCTGACCAGAGATCAAACCTGAATCCTTGGCCTATCAGGATGACACTCCAACCAACTGAGCTACCTGGTCAGGGCAAGTTCCCTATTCTTAAAAATGCTTTTGCATCCCTAGTCACTTCTTGGTAAAAGTCCAAGGCTTGATTACAATTCTCTTGCAATTTGGCTAGAACACAAACCAAAACAAATCTTGAGTTTATATTTCCATTGGATATCATTCATGTTTTTCTTTTTATATTAGTAAGAAATCAGTTGATTTCCTGGGCAATTGTATACTACTAAGTGACTTTTCTGAGAATAACAATGGTCAGAAATCCCCTACCATGTTCCCTTCCAAAGAAAGAGTATTTGGGAACTGTGTAATAAAAAATTTGGCTGGCCTTCCTTCCCAGTTCCGAGGTGATAATCTCTACACCTTAATAATTTTCTGAGTGATAGGAGTGTCTTTGTCATTCCTGGTGGACCCCTCAGACCTCATCTGAAGGATTTATGCTAATGGGGAAACTCAGATAGGGGTGATACCTGATACCTTTTGGGCAAGCCAAAGACCAACCATGTGATTAGAGAATTGGGGCTTTGAGCTATGGTGACGACTTGTCCTCTGCGGAAGAAAAACAGCCTGCAGATTGAGTTAAACCACATGGGCAATAATTCGATCAATCGTGCCTATGTAATGACACTTCAATAAAAACTCTGGAGACTGAATCTCAGATGAGCTGTCCTGGTTGGCAGTACTCTTTGAATATTTTCATGCTTTAATGCTGGGAGGGCAACAGCCCCCCACCCCCACCCCCACCCCCAGGACGATGGCAGCTTCACATTTGAAACTGTCCCAGCCTTCACCTTGTGCATCTTTTCTTTTGGCTGGTTCAAATTTGTAGCCTTTTGGAATAATAAAATTGTAATCATAATTATAGCACTTTTACTGAGCTCTGTGAGTCTTTTTAGAAAATTATCAAACCTGAGGGTGATCTTGGGAACCCCTGAATTTGTAGCCAACTGATTAGAATTAAGAGCGACCCTGGAAACCCCAAACTTGTGTCTGGTATCTGATGTGAGGGCAGTCTTGTGAGGACTGTGCCCTCAGAATCTGCAGTTTGACAAATTCATTACAGTAAACTTTTGTAGGAGATAGCCTTCGCGACCTATGGAAACAGACCTTGAAAAGGATTTAAAAACAGATGGAGTGTATACAGACTATTTCACTTTTATACATTGTGCAAGAAAGACACACTACGGGACAACCACAAGTTCTTTTACTTTAGAGCTACCTAGTAATCTCTTCGTTGCAAATATCATTGCTTGAGCCCTGACCAGTGTAGTTCAATTGGTTGGGCATTATACCACAAAGTGATAGGTTGGTGGTTCAATTCCTCATCCAGGCACATGTCTGGGTTGTGGATTTGGTCCCAAGTCAGGGCATGTCCAAGAGGCAATTAATCAATATTTCTCTCTCACATCCATGTTTCTCTACCTATCTTTCTTCCTGCTTCCTTTTCTCTCTAAAAATAAATAAATAAAAATCTTAAAAAAAGAAATCATTGCTGGATACCAAAGATACTTACGTAATGTTGCAAAACATTACCACACCATTTGACAACTCCATAGGGATATTATCACCCAAAAATACCATTGGTTGACCCTTGGAAGTGTTATTGAACTTGTGGCACAAAAACCTACTGCTACCAGCTTGGACAGAGATTTGTTATCTTGGTTAGTTGATGTGTGCTTTCAAGATAGGCCCTCATATTATCCAGGATTTATATCAGCCCACAAATTTTCCATCCCAGAAAAAAAGCTTTTAAATGATTTAATTCAACAGGGAGGAAAATTTAGCTTCGATTTGAGTTCAAAACTTTAAAAATGGAACGAGAATTTTTTCACTGCCTTATTCTGTACCCAAAACTCTTCATTTTATGCTTTCCAGGAGCCTGAAAAGTAATCCTGCATGCTACGGTTCAGAAAACAGTAAAACTAGATTCCATCTAAGGCCATGGAACTCCTCAACTAAGAATGTCATGAAATCACACAGGCGATGGTTCACAATACTGAGCCATTAGATGTAATGTTGGCTTCTGCAGGAGACCACATACTAAGGGAAATGATGTTGTACATATTTCTGCAGGTTTCTCTGAGATCTTTTATATTGCTAAAAAGACATGGAAAACAAAAAAGATATGAAATGAAATAATTTGGCTAATACTAGAAAATCTGGGTCTGTGGGAACTTCATAGTTGAAATGGAATCTATTCTCTCCTAGTTTAATTTAGACACATTGACCCAAATTAGATTAGCATTTGTTTGTGTTACAGTGCTCAAATGTAAAACTCCAGAACCTTAAATGTTGCTGAGTAGTCACTATGCCTCCTGATGACCTTCTACCAAAAAAATAAATAAATAATGTTGATACTTGTAGATGTTAGAACGAGTACCATCAGAAACTGTCCTCAACTACATACCTACTACAAGTGGTACAGATCCAGACTGATGATATCCCCTAATGACAATGGCCCCCCAGATTAACCTGTGAGATAATAAAATAATAAAAAGGAGGACTGGACATTTAAACTAATGTAGTTCTTAAGTCCCTGTGTCAATAACAAAGCAAAAATATTAGCTGTTGGTTGGCAAATACAATATGAATTAACTAAACAGTTTATTTATCACAACTGCTAGCTCATCAGGATTCACTTCAAAATTCTTGCTTCACTGAGCCAGCTAATCCCGAGCTATTATATAATAAACTGTGCTCATTCCCAGCCACGGCCCTGCCTTGCAAAGCCTGCCTTAAAATCTCACCCAGCCCAGGCCCTAAATAAATCTCTGTAAGTTCCTTTCTTTAATTTTCTCATTGTGAGGCATCCCTTAGACACTATCATGCTGATGCTTTCCCTTAAAAAAAGTAAAATAAACTTAGCACTTTTTAAAATTAAACTTATTGGGGTAACATTGGTTAATAATATTATATAGGTTTCCAATGTACATTTCTATGATATATGTTCTGTATATTGCATTGTGTCCTACCACCCAAAGTCAAATTATCTTCCATCACCATATATTTCACCCTCTTTATCTTTGACTACCCCTCCTTCCCTCTGTAACCACCATACAGTTGTTCGTGTCTATGAGCTTTTGTTTGCTTTTTTTTGTTTGTTCATTTGTTGCTTTCAGTTTTATATCCCAGATATGGGTGAATCATATGGTTCTTAACTTTCTCCGACTTATTTCACTCAGCATGATATTCTCCAGGTCCATCCATATTGTCACAAATGGCAGTATTTTATATTTTCTTATGGCTAAGTAATATAAATTGAGCTTTTTTGATCAACAGGGTTTTTGTGTGCATGTGTGTGTATGTGTGTTAGAATGAGTCAACAGTTGGTACAGGCAATAAACAAGTTAAGTTAAAAAAAATAAAGCATGCCAGATGGGGATAAGTGCTACGAAAAAAATAGACAAAGTGGGAAAGAAAACACATGTGAGTGGTGGGGGATAAGTGAGCTGTTCCGATTTTAGATTAGGTAATCAGGGAAGGCTTCCCTGAGCAGATGACATTTGAGCAAAGACCTGTAGGTGGTGAGGGACAAAGCACTCAGCTACTCAGAGAAAAAGCATTCCAGAAAGAGGGACCAGCAATTGCAAAGAGCATGAGGCAGGACTCTGCCTGGCATGTAGAAGAAGCAACATGGAGGCTGTTAGGATGTGAGGAATAAAAGGTAACAGGAGGGAAACAGGTTGTCTAGGGACCTTTTTCTAAATGAGATGGGCAACTGTTCAGGTGAACTTCAGAACCTCTTTTTCAAGAAATTACACGAAATGCTTAGATTACTTATGTGAATAATTGACATTTTTATGATATTGAGTATCCCATCCAGAAATGTTGTACCTCTTTGTTTATTCTAGCCTTTCTTTAAAATCCTTCAGTAAACCTAAATAATGAAAATTTGTTTTGGTAGCAGTTGGGTGTTGGTAGTTATAAATTACTTCTGTTACCTAGTTTACTGCATTTGATAGAATTCTCAGAACAATTTTGAATAAAAGAGGTAATAATTTTTGTCTTATTTATGATATTAATGTGAAAAAAATCTTACATTTACTCCCTTTAAATATAAGTATCACTGATTACTTATTGGAAATTATGTTTATATTAAGAAAGTATCTTCCTTTTTTTTCTGTTTTTAAAAACCAGAACCTGTTTTTGCATCTGCAGTGAGCACTGTAAGTGGCCTACTAAACAAGCAAGCCTTAAACAAGTAAACTAGTGGGGTGTAATCAAATGCACCTTCATGTCGTTTCCCGTGGTCCCTTTAAAATGCATTCAGGGTGAGCTGTGTTCCAACTCCTTAACTGAAACTCAAGTTTGGTTTTTCTGATCATTCTTAGGAAATTGAAAGTCCAGATGTCATTGTAGGAGGTAAATTCAATGAAGTAATTAGAATATCTTTTCCAATATATCAGTTGATATACAGGAACCCCCCCCCCACACACACACACACTTTTTGAAAGATTTCATTACACCACTTCACTTTTATGGAACACCTATATCAGTACTATTTTCACTCACTGAAAAAAGACAAAGAAAAATTTGCCTTTATGAAAAAAGGTGAGAATGGCATTCAGCTTGTTTTGCAACAAGCCACCGTAGAGGCAGTGGGCACCCCAGCAGCGAGAGTGGCCCTGCCATCTCCTGCCCTGGGAACTGCACTCAGCATCTCAGTATGGAGCTGCCAGAGCTTTGAAGCATCTCTGGGAGCACCTGTGCTGTATCTGGATTTATTCGGGGCCTCCTTTAGCAAGGTATGTCCTAAGGCAGAGGTGTCAAACTCATTTTCACCAGGGGCCACATCAGCCTTGCAGCTTTGCCTTCAAAGGGCCAAATGTAACTTCAGGACTGTGTAAATGTAACCTCTCCTTAACTAGAGGCAAGGAGCTCTGCATTCAGTCCATTCAGTAAGTCATTCTTTCATTTCTTACTAGATAATATTCTGTTGTATGAATATACCACATTTATTTACCCGTTCTACTGTTGCTAAACATTTGGGAAGCTTTCAGTTGGGCTAATACGAATAACTGCAATAAACATCTTGTATATGTCTTTGGTGTGCATATGCGTATGTTTTTGTTGGATATATACCTAGGATTGCAATTTCTACTCAAAGGAACCAGTAAAGGTTTAAAATTTCTTTTTCTGTGTTGAAGACTTTGCAGATTCTTCAGAGGCTCCTTGCTGGTATTCTCCACTTACAACTCCTATGACATGGGCAAGAGAATTGCTGTCTGCTGCTCTACACTCTGCTCCTGGTCTTTCAGTGGAATTCCACATGGTCTCTCTTTCTAAGTCTCGTTGCCTTTTGGGTGAGTCTTCCTGGTCAGGAGTGAATAAGGATGAGTCTGCCCCACCCTCTCTGTTCCCCTACCACAGGGGTTATATATCAAGTTCTCTAAGGGATCCTATTCAAGTCCCTGACTTTGGAGTCAGGAGGAACTTTCTACCTCTGTTCCTTGGTGCATTTGAGGAACAAAATATACCATAAATTTTCTCTAAAGATATCTCTTCAGATTGTCCTTGAATTCCACCTAATCTGATTCTTTTTAATGTTATAAGAGTGGGAATGGTGTCCAAGAAGAGTTATTATTTCTTTGAAAATCTGCCGATTGGTCTGTCTCCTGAGTCACTTTGGTACTGATCCATCATTGCTCAGTACCTCAGTTAAAACTTCAAGTTCAATATCCTACTACGTAATCATTTTTCTACTTTACCCTATTAATGTGACAAGTTACATTAATATTTTCTAACTTTAAGTCATCTTTACAACCCAAAAACTACTTCATTATCACATTCAAATTTATACTTATTGTATTTCTAATAACTGTGGATTTCAGTTGCCATTTTTTAAAGTTTGTAATTATATTTATAAATGAGACTGGGCTATAGATTTTTAGCCCATGTTATCTTTGATATGTTTTACTGTTAGTATTATGCTGGATTTGTAAAATGAATTAGAGTTCTATTCATACTCATCTTTTTTTAAATTATATTTTATTGGTTATGCTATTACAGTTGTCCCACTTCTCCCCATCATTCCACTCCACCCTGCACACCCCCTCCCACCCACATTCCCCCCTTTAGTTCATGTTCATGTGTCATAAGTTCTGTAGCTTCTACTTTTCCCACACTATTCTTGCCCTCCCCCTGTCTATTTTCTACCCACCATTTATGCTACTTATTCTCTGGACCTTCCCCCCTCTCCTCCTCTCACTCCCCTGTTGCTAACCCTCCATGTGATTTCCATTTCTATGTTTCTGCTCCTGTTCTATTGTTTGCTTTGTTTGCTTTTGTTTTAGGTGTGGTTGTTAATATCTGTGAGTTTGCTGTCTTTCTACTGTCATATTTTTGATCTTCTTTTTCTAAGTCCCTTGAACATTTCATATAATGAGGGCTTGGTGATGATGAACTCCTTTAACTTGACCTTATCTGAGAAGCACTTCATCTGCCCCTCCATTCTAAATGACAGCTTCCCTGGATAGAGCAATCTTGGATGTAGGTCCTTGACTTTCATCATGACTTGGAATACTTCTTTCCAGCCCCTTTTTGCCTGGAAGTTCTCTTTTGAGAAATCAGCTGACAGTCTGATGGGAACTCCTTTGTAGGTGACTGTCCCCTTCTCCCTTGCTGCTTCTAGAATTCTCTCCTTCATTTTAATCTTGGCTAATGGAATTATGATGTGCCTTGGTGTGTTCCTCCTTGAGTCCACCTTCTTTGGGACTCTGAGCTTCCTGGACTTCCTGGAAGTCTCTTTCCTTTGCCAGACTGGGGAAGTTCTCCTTTATTATTTGTTCAAATAACTTTTCCACTTGTTGCTCTTCTTCTTCCCCTTTTGGTACCCTTATGATTCAGATGTTGGGATGTTTAAAGATGTCCTGGAGGTTCCTAAGCCTGTCCTCATTTTTTTGAATTCTTGTTTCTTCCTTCTTTTCTGTTTGGTTGTTTCTTTCTTCCTTCTGATCCACTCCATTGATTTGTGTCCCAGTTTTCCTCCCATCACTATTGGTTCCCTGTGCATTTTTCTTCATTTCACTTATTGTAGCCTTCATTTTTTTCATCTAATTTGAGAGCAAAATCAACCAATTCTGTGAACATCCTGATCACCAGTGCTTTCAACTGTGCATCTGATAGGTTAGCTACCAGTGCTTTGAGCTGTGTACCTGATAGGTTGGCTATCTCTTGGTTGCTTAGAAAAATTAGCTCTGGGGCTTTGATCTGTTCTCCCATTTGAGCCATTTTTTTTTGGGGGGGAGGCGCATTCTGGTCATGGCTGTTACATAGTGAGGGGCGGAGCTTTAGGTGTTCACCAGGGTGGGGCAACCCAGTTGCTGGGTTATGATGCTAGATGTGGGGGCAGGGTCCAAGAGGGAGCAATGGTGCTTGCTCTGCTCTCTCTTGAATTCCAGTCCCTTCCACCAGTTTCTCCAAGCAAATTGGGCCCTTCTGGTTCTGATTTCCATGTGGGTGGGCTTATGTACATTCTAGGACCCTGTGGGTCTCTCTAACAAACTCTCCTGTGAGGCTGGGATTCTCTCCTGGCACTTCAATTCCCACAAGTGTTTTCAATAGGTGCTTTTAGGCTTTATTTCCCAGTACTGGGGCCCTGCATTGTACAGTCTGTCTTGCTGCCCGTTTTTGCCTGGCTTATCTGCACGCGAATGTGTGACCACAGTCAGCCACCTTGTGCGTCTTGCTTGGTCTGCTCATTACCTCCCCGCGCTCGGTAACCACCACCTGTGCGCCTGGGGTGTGCCAACCACTGCCTGCGCACCCAGGACCACCAGCCACCACCTTTTCCTGCCGTGACCCCTCTGTGCCGGCCACTGACTCTGCCCCTCTTACTGGTCTGGTTGAATCGTTGTCGGACTTTTGTACAATTCAATTTTCTATCTGTTCTGGTTGGGTTTTTTTGTTCTATATTTTGGTTGTCCTTAATCTTGGTTGTGAGAGGAGGCACAGTGTGTCCACCTATGCCTCCATCTTGGCCGGAAGTCCCATATTCATCTTTAAACTCTATAAGAATAACCTTTACTTTTAAAGGTTAATAAAACTCAACTTTAAATCTTCTATGCTTAGTGGTTTGGTGGGGGGAGAGAGAATTTATGAACAAACCATAGGTCATCTGAAAATAATTGTGGAAGAATTTGGGACCATGTTGGAATTTGATTATTCATGTGTAGGGGGTAAGAAAAACAGAAATAAAATTACTACCCACACTATTATTGGGACCTCCCCCCCACTTCTTTAATCATAGAGAACATACTTGCATTGAGATCTGCATAAGGCAGAGTTCCTTGTTACTGTCAACGGAATCTAACTCTAGATATTTTCAAGCAGAAAGATATTTATTGTATGTAATGCAAGAGTTTACTGAATAATTGGAGGGGCAGGAGGAAAGGCTCTAGGCTGAGTACAATAGATGGTTGCATTGGTGGCCCATTATGAACCATGCCTTTTGATGGTCAAATCCTTGTGGAGACCCTGTCTCTTGAAACTGGGATGGCCCTGTGACATGTTTTAGCCAATAGAATGCAATGAAGTGACACTGTGCCAGTTCTGGACCTAAGCTTTAGGAAGCTCTGAGACTATTTGCTCTTACCCTCTGTGGAAGCTCTGCCTGTAGGAAATCAGCTCCCCTATGAGAGAAACCAGATGCAGAAACTGCATGGAAAGATGGAGGCCCAAGACTAGCTATCAAAGACCTGAAGGGCCTACTCAAACGTGAGAACCAAAAGCTCCAGACAGATGACCCATGTTGGATGCCCTCAGCCAGCCTCTAGCTATTTGAGTCACCTACCAGAGACACCAGGCATATAAGTGAAAAAGCCATCTTGGATGGCCAGCTGCTGCAGCACCACAAAGAATGAATACAAACTATCCTGTCTGTGCCCTGTTCAAATTCCTGGCCCATAGAATTATGATAAATAACAGCATGGTTGCTGTTTGAAGCTACTAAGTAAATTTTGTTGTAATTTGTTACATATCAATAAATAACCAGAGAAAGCTCCCAAGCCCTGAATGAAAAAAAAAAAAAAATCCAAAACCATAGAACAAATTGACCTTGTCTGAAAGTTGCCACCGCCACTGATTTTAGAAACATGATGCCTCTGTGGGTGCTGGTGCCAGCTTCCCATCTGGGTCTCCTCTCTTCTGAATCAAGGTTGTATAAATTTTTCTGCTCCATGGAACTTTGGTCACAGGTCTAGAAACAAGAGAGACCGAGGAACATAGGTTTGAGGATTCCAATTTGGAAAAGGAGATTCTTTCCGTAGAGAGTTATCAAAATTTAAAGAAGCTATTAAAAAAATTCTGAAGACTTCCAGCCAAGATGGAGGCATAGGTAGATACACTGTGCCTCCTCACATAACCAAAATAAGGACAACAAAAATTTAGAAACAAAAAAGCAACCAGTACTGACAGAAAATTGAAGTGTATGGAAGTCTGACAACCAAGGAGTTAAAGTAGACACATTCATCCAGAGTGGTGCATCAGGACAAAAAAAAAAAAAAAAAAAAGGTCCAAATGAAAGAACAGATCAAAGCGACAGAAAAAAATACAACTAAGCAATGAAGAAATAGCCAACCTATCAGATGCACAGTTCAAAGCACTGGTGATTAGGATGCTCACAGAATTGATTGAATTTGGTCGCAAATTAGGTGAAAAAATGAAGGCTATGCTAAGTGAAATGAAGGAAAATGCACAGGGAACCAACAGTGATGGGAAGAAAACTAGGACTCAAATCAATGGAGTGTACCAGAAGGAAGAAAGAAACAACCAAACACAAAAGAAGGAAGAAACAAGAATTTAAAAAAATGAGGAGAGGCTTAGGAACCTCCAGGACATCTTTAAACATCCCAACATCCAAATTATAGGGGTACCAGAAGGGGATGAGGAAGAGCAACAAGTGGAAAACTTATCTGAACAAATAATAAAGGAGAACTTCCCCAATCTGGCAAAGGAAATAGAATTCCAGGAAGTTCAGGAAGCTCACAGAGTCCCGAAGAAGGTGGACCCAAGGAGGAACACACCAAGGCACATCATAATTACATTAGCCAAGATTAAAATGAAGGAGAGAATTCTAGAAGCAGCAAGGGATAAGGGCACAGTCACCTACAAAGTAGTTCCCCTCAGACTGTCAGCTGATTTCTCAAAAGAGACCTTCCAGGCAAGAAGGGGTTGGAAAGAAGTATTCCAAGTCATGAAAATCAAGGACCCACATCCAAGATTGCTCTATCCAACGAAGCTTTCATTTAGAATGGAGGGGCAGATGAAGTGCTTCTCGGATAAGGTCAAGTTAAAGGAGTTCATCATCACCAAGCCCTCATTATATGAAATGTTCAAGGGACTTATCTAAGAAAAAGAAGATAAAAAATAGGACAGTAAAAAGACAGCAAACTCACAGATATTAACAACCACACCTAAAACAAAAGCAAACAAAGCAAACAATAGAACAGGAGCAGAAACACAGAA
Organism: Anoura caudifer; assembly: GCA_004027475.1. Classification (NCBI taxonomy): domain Eukaryota; kingdom Metazoa; phylum Chordata; class Mammalia; order Chiroptera; family Phyllostomidae; genus Anoura; species Anoura caudifer. Next base: position 28,844 of record PVKU01005877.1, on the reverse strand, counting down.
ATCGAAATCACATGGAGGGTTAGTAACAGGGGAGTGAGAGGAGGAGAGGGGGGAAGGTCCAGAGAATAAGTAGCACAGATGTTGGGTAGAAAATAGACAGGGGGAGGGCAAGAATAGTGTGGGAAAAGTAGAAGCTAAAGAACTTATGACACATGAACATGAACTAAAGGGGGGAATGTGGGTGGGAGGGGGTGTGCAGGGTGGAGGGGAATGATGGGGGAGAAATGGGACAAGTGTAATAGCATAATCAATAAAATATATTTAAAAAAGAAAGAAAGAGAGAGAGAGAGAAGTCTAAACCTCTTATTGCGGTCTACAGACCCTGCATAATCTGGAGTCTTTCAACATCATCTAATGCCTTGTCCCTACACGCCTCTCCACACTCCAGCTGAAAAGATTTTATTTCCGTTTCTGGAATATCCCAAGCTCTTTGCACATGACATTCATTTTCCTGGCACTTTCCGTTCACCCCTTCTCATTTAAGGGACAGCATGAACCTCATCTCCCTAGAGAGGTGATCCCTGACTGCTCTACCTAAATTAGTCCCAGACTCCCCCTCCTCTTCTTATGTTTCCTTCATACTGCTTGATTTAGTCTGAAATTATCTGAGTCATGTGCCTGCTTGCCTTTGTTTTTCTCCTTCACTTGATTATAAATTCCACAAAGACAGAATAGCCAATATCAATTATTTTTTGTGTCGTATCCCTACCTCTTGTCCCCAAGCAGGAAAGTGTTCGTGGAAGAATGAGTTGAATAAAGTTACTTATCTTCTCTATGCCTCAGTTTCCTCATCAGAAAATGGGAAAAAATTGCACCTTTGTCACAAAATTTGTGTGAACACATAAATACTCAATAATTTATTATCATTATTATTAGCATTATTTTGAATCTTTTGGGAAAACTCTTTTGATTGCTTCATTCCATTTGGACTTCTCAGTTTTATTTTGGTTCATGATTTCCTTCTCTTTGATCATTATATTACTTTACGTTGTTGGAACCAATCCCCTTCAATATAGCCGGTGTACTAAAAAGGCCTATAGTCTCATCATTCTACGCTCTACTCTGACTAGAAGACTAACGTGAATTCAGAGTGGGGCCCACAATTAAGAAGACAGGGAGTGTACTGATGTCTTAGACCAACTACTCCATGCCTTCAAAAAAAAAATGGTTTCTTCTTTTTAGCACTCTTTTTCTTGGCTTCATCTTCCTGAGCTTCTTCTCAACTCCAGAGAAAAGTTTTCATGGCCCTTAGAAATGACCAAGTTTGGCCTGTTTGTCACAAGGTTAGAGGCTTTAGTGATTAAAAAAATACTACAGTGTTACCTGAGATTCAACCCAGCAGGACAGATCCAAGAGTTCTGCCTAGGGAATCAAAGACACGATGCCACAGCAAGAACAGTGCACAGTATCTGACCTGCTCTCTACACATGTCTGTTCACAAGGTCTGGCAACAGACTGCTTGCTAACCATGGTCAAGATTCTCCTGCTCACTCTTTCTTTCCTACAGGGACATGACCAACACGTAGAATATGCTATTTTTTTTCCTAATTTCCTCTCTATCCCAAAGACCCTACTCTACTGGTTAAGTTAGGACAGGAAGTGTTCATTTTAGGATGAGAAAAAAATTCTGGAGACAGGAAGAGTGGTGATGGTTACACAACAGTGCAAATGTACTTACTGTCGCTGAACTGTGCACTTACAAATGGTTAAAAAGGTGAATTTCATGGTATATTTCACCATAATAAATAAAGGAGTATTCTTTTTAATGCAGCTACCCTAGTTTTTGTAAATAGAAAAAAATATTTTGAAAGCTTTATGGTGCCTCGTTGATAGTATATTAAAACAGGAGGTAAGGGGCCAGGATTTGGTAGCTGGTGCTGAAAGAAAAACCCTTGGGTACATCCTTGCCCTGGGACTGTGCCAGTGGCAGCTGTTACTCAGTGGCACAGAGTGGGGAAAAAAAAAAAACAGGAGGTAAAGATAAAAATGCAATATATCTTTGTCCTTTCTGTTCTGCCCTAACCAGGAGGCAAGAGGTAGGAGTAGATAAAACGATACTAAATTGAACTTGAGAGGCTTGACCAATCTAAGTTGGAATGAAGAGACCAGACTGAATGAAAACCCTAGTTTTGCATCCTTCAGAAATAATTCTATGACTTAAATTCCCCTTTACCCAAAATGTCAGGGAAGAAAACACATGATAGTTTTTCAGCATTGCTCCTGCACAACCATTTTCTCATCCATGTGACAGCCTGGGGGAGTGTGCCTTTGGTCTGTGCAAATCCGCACTGGAACTTCACAATGAGCATGCTCCTTTTTTCCTTCTCTATTCATATGCTCTCATGTGAAATTAAAACTATAGTCTAAGTAGTTTATGGCATTGAATTTTTATACAAAGAGGAAATGGATAATTGCATTAAAAAGTTAAAATTCTATATGTGTACATAGTCCTCAAATATCTGTTCTGGCACTCACTAGCAATTATGTTGCATACACAATTTTTGGAGTCGTCTAAAACTACTAGCAATGCGTTACTTACTCATGCCATTAAATTGCAGATTTTATGATGAGAAAAGTAAGCTTGAGACCTGGCTGGTGTAGCTCAGTGGATTGAGCACGGGCCTGCGAACCAAAGGATCATGATTCAATTCCCAGTCAGGGCACATGCCTGGGTTGCAGGACAGTTCCCTGCAGGGGACGCATGAGAGGCAACCACACGTTGATATTTCTCTCCCTCTCTCCTTCCCTTCCCCTCTAAAGATAAATAAATAAAATCTTAAATAAATAATGCTTCTTTAAAAAAAAGAAAGAAAAGTAAGCTTGAGTAACTGCATGCACTCTAAATAATTCTGAGCCCCAGTTGTCCATGTCACTGAAACACTGAAGAAAGAAAAACAATTTCTAAATAGTGGAAATAAAATTATAGCCTACTTTTCTTAGTTATGTATTTATATTTTCACAAGTGTCTCTTCTATTTTTATAGTTTAAAATGTTTCATTATATCTTCCTTTACAAATATATTTACATAGCTTATTTAATATTGCTTAAATCTTATGTACTCAAACAAGTAATTTTACTGTTCATAACTAACTTATAACATCAGCATGAGGGCAATATTACATAGAACTGGAAACCTCATACAGAGTTCCTTGGGAAAAGGTAAATAATGTTTCTATACAGAGGCAGAATTCAATTCCCTTCTCTGAATTTTGAGAGCTGTTTATTTGTCACTGTATGTTGGTATTTTTTTTTTTTACTTCTTCTCTTGTTCTATAAATATTTTTGTACTTTGAGCTCCTATGGGGGGGTAGGATGATACCTTGGATGTTCGATAAGTACGTGCAGTTGAATATATATTGATTAGTTACAACACAAAATGGGAGAACTACATTACCCAAAGATAAATTACTATCTACAAGTAACAGTTCATAGATAGGCAAGAAAGAAGCTGGGTATGTAGGGAATGTACAAGAATTATACCCAGAATAAAGAAGCAGGAGAAGAATCCAACAGAAATGTAAGAACTAAGAGGGAAAAGAGCAGTAAAAATTAAGAGACAAGACTACCTGGGCAGGGAGTTATAGCCTAAACCTAAAAAAGGGATTCCTTTCTGCCTCCAGAAGATAGGTACCGTGGCAGAAGAAAATGAGCTCGCATAGTGAGTTCAATGAGGGCAACATGTGATTGAAGAATCAAATTATTAACTAGGACACAAGGGACAGAGGAATTGGACTAAAACATAGCCCTAGCCCTCCAGGCAATAGAAACATTTTACTACTCAGTAATTAGGGATTCTGTTTTGTTTGTATAGTTTACTTAGTGTGCTGGTTTATCTTGTGTCAACTTGATTAAACTGGATTACGTTTCTCCAACTCCCCTTCCCTGGAGGTTCCAAATTAGAGTTGGCAAAAGAAGAACTTGAGACAGATTTGGAAGGTGGAGGAAAACAAGCAGCCACTTTAACACTCCAAGTTCACTGTGGTCAGATGCAGGAAGAGTCAGAGATAGGGGATCAGAAGAGCACAGCTTGTCCTCACTCTCCTCCAATACACAGCTGACTTTTCCTCCCAACTCCTGACCCTGTTAACCACAATGACCCCAGGCCCAACACCGGAAGGCCCGCAGAGGTGCTAGCTGAATGGAGCACAACTTCCCCTGGATCTCCTCATAAGCCTTCTCTATACAAACCTACTTTGGCAGCTGGGCATGCTTGGTTTCTCTGATTGACTTGTTAGTTACTACCTCTCTAACCTTCCAGTACATGTCTTAGATTTTCACTTCTACAGTTCCTACTACAATTGTGTAGGTCTACTTCCCATGAAAGAAAAAAGAAATTCCTCTCCCATAACTTGCAGTGGTTCTGTTTCCCTGACTGAAAAAGTTTTATTAATTTCAGAAGAAACTGAACTCAGTAAAAAATTCTGAAATAAAGATTTTGGGTTTAAAGTCTCCATTTAAGATTTTTTGGTTGTTTGTAGCAGAAATACTGTATTTTTCGACCATAAGACACACCTAGGTTTTAGAGGAGGAAAAAAAAATTTGAAGCAAAAAATGTGGTAAAATATTTAATAACATAAATAACATAATATTTCACCAATGTAAATGTAAACAGAACTCAACAGCAGCACTAACAACCATTATTCCTCCCAAATTTTGGGGGTGGGGGGAGTGCATCTTATAGTCTGAGAAAACAGTATATGAAATTAGGAGGACCCTTACAATCTTCTGGTGTGAAGCATGAAATGACTAACTCTCATTAGATATCTAATCTCAAAGACCATCCAAACTAATTAGAGAGACATAAGATTTACCCAAACAGATTATATAGATATTTATGCATATGTATGGCAGACATCATTGTTCCACTAACTGAATGTCGTCTATTCATAACCCCTGTCACACTTGTACTTTTCAGTTAGAAGTGGTATGTAACAGAATTCTGTCCAATGAGACAAAATAAGAAGTCATTGGGTATGACTTTTGGGAGAATTTGCTTTCTAAATAAAAATAGATGGACAGGTTTCCAGTCAAGATGGTAACATAGGTAAATGCAGCTCACCTCCTCAAACAACCATATTGAAATTACAACTATAGAACAATCACCATTCAGAACCACCAGAAATCAAGTTGAATGGAAGTCTGGCAACTACAGAATTACAGAAACCGCATCCATCCAGACTGTTAGGAGGGGCAGAGACATGGAATGGCTGGTCCCACATACATGTGCGGTGAATAAAAATTTGAGAGGGATAACTCGGGAGCAAGGAGTCCCAGCCCCACACCAGGCCCCCCAGGTCAGGGTACCAGTGCCAAGAAGAAAAGTCCCCATAACTTCTTGCTGCAAAAACCAGCAGGATTGAGTCGGTGGAAGAAATTTCTGGAGTCCGAAGCGGTTCCTCTTAAAGAAGCTGCACATGAACTTTCTCAGGCTCACTCCCTCTGAGATCCAGCACTGAGGTAGCAGCTTGAAAAGCACCGGTGGCATACAAGGAGGAACTGAAGTGTCCAGTGTCAAGGCAAGAGCTGGGGGACAGCTTTCTCCCAGACAGAAAGGCGGGCAGAGCCACAGAGCCAGCAAACAGATGCCAACTCTGAGACTCCATATAAATGGCTGGTCTTGGATCAGGTTTCACAACTTCTTTAATCCTTTCAAACAAGCAACAGCTGGCCTTAGTGAGCTTGCAGCCCCTCTATCTCTTACTAAGTAGCCCAGGCACAGAACTAGCAGCAGCCAGCCAAGATTCAAAGGTTGGCTTCACCTGGGAATCTCCAAGCCCAGCACAAGTAGCAACCATCCCATATTTGCTCTATAGCTCAGACAAGGTGGCCCCAGGCAAAACACACGTGGGGATTAATCTCGGCCAGCACCACCCAGAAAACCTCAAGGCCAGCATACCCAGTGCACAGCTACAGACCACGTCAGAGCACCACCACCCTGCCCATACACAGCTGATCCTCCATGGAGGGTGGAGGTTGATGGTCAATGGTCACAGCCAATCCTTGCAACTGACTGGCCTGGGTAAATCCCTCCCATTGACCTGCCAACAGCAACCAAGCCTCAACTACAAGTAGAAGGCGTACTTGGCCCACATGAAGGGTGAGTACCCAGCTTGGTGACAGGGGAGACTGTACTCAGCTTGGGTGATAGGGGAGGCTGTGCCACTGGACTCTACAGGACATCTACTACATTAGGCCACGATACCAACACAAGGAGTCATAGCAGCTCTACCTAATACGAAGAAACAAACACAGAGAGGCTGCCAAAATGAAGAAGCAAAGAAACATGGCCCAAATGAAAGAACAGATCAAAACTCTAGAGCAAGAACTAAACAAAATGGAGATAAGCAATCTCTCAGATACAGAGTTCTAAACACTGGTCATAAGGATGCTCAAGGAACTTAGTGAGGACCTCAACGGCATAAAAGAGTTCCCATCAGAAATAGAGGATACACTAATTGAGAGAAAGACAATTTAGAGGGAAACAACAGTAGAGTAGATAAAGCCAAGGATCAAATCAATGATTTGGAACATAAGGAAGCCAAAAACAACCCATCAGAATAACAAGGAGAAAAAAGAGTCCAAAATAATGAGGATAGTATAAGCGGCCTCTGGGACAATTTCAAGAGTTCAAATATTTGCATGATAGGGGTGCCAGGAGGAGAAGAGAAAGAGTAAGAAATTGGAAATTTATTTGAAAAAATAATGAAAGAAAACTTTCCTATTTTGGTGAAGAAAATAGACATGCAAGTCCAGAAAACACAGGTAGTTCCAAAATAAGATGGATGGACAGAGGCCCACTCCAAGATTCATCATAATTAAAATACTAAAAGTTAAAGATAAAGAATGAATCTTAAAAGTAGCAAAAGATGTTAGTTACCTACAGGGGAGTTCCTATAAGATTATCAGCTGATTTCTCAAAAGAAACTTTTCAGGCTAGAAGGGATTGGCAAGAAATATTCAAAGTCATGAAAAACAGGGACCTACAGCCAGGACTGCCCTGCCCAGCAAAGCTATCATTTAGAATTTAAGGGCCAATAAAGAGCTTCCCAGACAAGAAAAAAAACACAGAAACTCATCATCACCAAGCCATTACTATATAAAACGTTAAAAGGATTTATGTAAGAAAAATAAGATCAAAACTATGAACAGTAAATGGCAATAAATACATATTTATTATTTAATAAATAAATTGAATCTGAAAAAAAAAAAAAAAACACCCCTAAGCAAACAAGAAGAACAAAGTCAGAATCATGGATACAGAGAGCTTTTTGATGGTTGCCAGATGGGAGGGGGTGTGGGGGAATAGGTGAAGAGGTGAAGGGATTAAGAAGTACAAATAGGTAGTTACAGAATAGCCATGGGGATGTAAAGTACAGCACAGGAAAGGCAATCAATAATATTGTAATAACTCTGCACCTTGCCAGGAGGGTACTGAGTATCCCAGGGGGACCACTTGGAAAGTATATGGCTATCTAACCACTATATTGTACTCCTGGAACTAACACAAAATAATATTGAATGTATACTGTAATTAAAAAATAAAATTTTAAAAATAATAATAATAAAAAGGAAAGATGGCAACCCTAAATGTATATACACCAAACAACAGAGTATATACAAAATATGTGACACATCTCTGACTTGTGTGGCCCAGCTGGCTGGGCATCATCCTGCAAAGTGAAACATCACCAGTTCGATTCCCCATCAGGGCACATGCGTAGGTTGTGGGTCTGGTTCCGGTTGGATAGAGGCAACCAACTGATGTTTCTCTCCCTCTCTTTCTCCCTCCCTTCCCCTTTCTCTAAATATAAGTAAAATCTTTAAAAAATATGTAAAGCAGAAACTGAAAGAATTGAAAGAAAATTGACAAATTCACAACTACAGTTGGAAACTTCAACATCTCTTTCTTAACAACTGGTAGTACAACTAGACAGAAAATAATTCAGGATATACAATAATTCAACAAAACCATCAACCAGTAGGATGTAATTGACATTTATTGACTATTTTACCCAATAAAAGCAGAACATCGAGTCTTTTCAAGCACTATAGAACATATATAAGAAAGACCATATCCTGGGCCATAAAACAATCAATTCTCCAAAAATGTAAAAGAACTGAAATCATAAAAGTATATCAGTTGTCCCTATTTGCAGATAATATGACTATATGCAGAAAATCCCAGGAAATCTACAGAAAAATAAAAAATTAACCTTCCTAAACTAATAAGTGAGTTCAGCAAGGTCTCAAAATACAAGATCAACATACAAAAATCAATTCTATATACTAGCGATAAACACATGGGCACTGAAATTAAAACTACAGAGCTACTTTTTAGCTCCAAAAGTTAAACACTTACTTGTAAATCTAACAAACCATATATGGGGCTTGTAGGCTGAATAGCACAAAATGTTAATGAAAGAAAATGAAGACACACTAAATTAGTGGAGAGACATACTGTGCACATGGATTAGAACACTTAACCTAGTGAAGATATCAATTCTTCCCAAATTAATATATAAGTTTAGCATAAATCCTATCTATATCCCAGGATGAATTTAAAAAACAAGACATAAACAAGCTTATTCTAAAACTTTTATAGAAGAGCAAGGAACTAGAATAGCTAGGAAAAAAAATTGAAAAACCAGAATAAAGTTGAAGGAATCACTCCACTTGATTTTATACTTTATTATAGGGCTTCAGTAATCAAGACAGTATGGTAGGACTTCAGTAATCAAGACCAGGGTTCAGCCCTAGCTGAGCGGCTCAGTTTGTTGGAATGTTGTCCTGTACACAAAAATGTTGCAAGTTGAATTCCCCGTTGGGGCACATACATAGATTGCAGGTTCAATCCTGGTTGGGGTGTGTAGGGGAGGCAACTGATTGATGTTTCTCTCTCACATTGAAGTCTCCCTCTTTCTTTTCCCTTTCCTTTCTTTCTAAAATCAATAAACATATATTTGATTGAGGATTAAAAAAAAAAGACAGGGGCTCAGAGAGAAAGACATAAGAATCAATTGAATAAAATAGAGAAATAAGCCCACACAAGTATGGCGAAGTGATTTTTGACAAGGATTAAAAAAGAAAAGCAATGCTATGAAACAAGGAAGTTTTTCAGCAAAGATGCTGGATATTCATATATAGAAAATAAAGAGCCTCCATAGAAACCTCATGCCTTATAAAAAAAACTCAGAATGGACCACAGATTTAAATATAAGATGTTAAACTCTTAGACTTTTTTTTTTAAACTATAAGACTTTTAGAAAAAATAGGAGAAAATCTTTGGTACCTAGGGATTGGTGAAAGAAGGGTTCTTAGACATAGCAATAAACAATCTCCAAAAGAAAAAGTTAATAAATTGGACTTTATCACAATTAACAACCTTCAGTTTGTGAAAGATCTTGTGAAGAAAATAAAAAGACAATCTGTAGATTGGGAGAAAATATTTGCAAATCACACCTAACAGAGGATTCCTTTTTTAAAAAAAAATTTATTTATTTATTTATTTTTAGAGAGAGGGAAAGGGAGGGAGAAGCATTAACATGAGAAATATCTATCACACAGACTTGCCCTTCCTATGTGCCCAACTGGGGACCAAATCCACAGCCCAGACATGTGCCCTGACATGTGAACCAGCAACCTTCTACTTTGCGGAATGACACCCAACCAATTGAGCCACACTGCTCAGGGCAAAGGATTCTTATTCGGAATATATAAAGAATGCTCAAAACTTAACAATAAAAAACAATCCAAGTAGAATATAGGTGAAGAACACGAAGAGATATTTCACCAAAGATGATATACAGATAGTAAATAAGCCCATGAAAAGATGCTTAATATCACACCTATTACAACAGTGAAAAGAAAAACATAGTGACAATTCCAAATGGTGATGAAGGTGTGAAAAAACTGGTCTTTCATACATTTATTGTTAGTGGAAACATAAAACAGTACAGCCACTCTGGAGAACAGTTTGCAGTTTCTTAAAAAACTGGGTAGGCAATTACTATATAACCCAGTAATAGCACTCCTGGGTATGGGTATATATCCTAGGGGAAAGGATACTTACATCTACACAAAACGTACCCAAATGTTCATAACAGTTTTATTTGTAATAGCAAATATCTGGAAACAACTAAAACATCTTTCAATAATTTAATGGTTAAACAAACTGTGTGCATCGATACCATGGAATCTATTCAGATATAAAAAGCAATGCACTATTGATACACAAAGCTGGCATGAATTGCAAAAGCATTAAGGTGAGTGGAAAACCCATCTGAAAATGTCACATACTGTACGATTCCATATGTATAATGGAAGGAAATGACAAAATTATAAGGATGGAGAAATGATCAGTGATTGCTAAGGGTCAGGAATTAAATTATAAAATGGAGGGGATGGAGTGGAGTGACTAATAAGTGGTAGCACTTAGAAAGGTATTTGTGGTGATGCAGACGAGGAAAAGAAAGCATTGTAGGGGCCATGTGTTAGAAACATACAACGCACAGTTGAGAAAGCACTACGAATAGTGTATTCCTTGGCTAGGCCTCTTCCTAATAACCTTGTCATACCTATAAACACAAGCAGATTTTCCTTGCCGTGAAAGTTTACTTCCCTTGATCCTTCAACATGTAAATCTATTTTTTTCACTTTTTATTTTGAAAAAATTATTTCACAGGAAGTTGAAAAAAATAATACTGAAGGTTCCTGTGTACCCTTCACACATTTCCTACAATAGCTACATCTAACTATAGTGCAATGACAAAACAAGGAAATTGACATTGGTACACTGCATATGTATAGTTCTATACCATTTTTATCACATGTGTAGATTTCTGCAATCACTATGACAATCACGATACAGAACTGATGCTGATGGGCAGCCTACCTGGACTGTTGGGAGTGGGCTGGGGGGGCGGGGAATAGGAGGGGCCACCAGTGGAGATGGAGCTGGGCCATGGAAATGGAACCTGGGAACGGCTTCTACACTGAGCCATGCTCCTCCAGGATGGAGATGAAAGGTTTGAGCACTGAACACGTGGAGTGTAGCCAGACAATACCTTTGGAAACCACCCAGGGCCAAGGCAGGAGACACTGAGTTCCATTGCCGGGCAAGACTTCGTTATCTGGGTAACCAAGCGTGTGTCCTGCGGTCACTCTACTCCAGGTGTGGAGGTTCTGCTCCTGTCTACAGATGCCCTGTTCCTCCTGAGACCACCCTCAGTGCTGCCTGAGAGGCCATGTGGGGTTTCCAGGGTCTTTTTACTTAGGCTTTCGGTTTGGTCACTCCCCATTGGTGGGCCCCCAAGTATGAGCAATTTGCTGCACGCATGGGGGACTAAAGGGAGGGATGGGTGCAGCTGACAGTGCCAGTGGAGTCTCCCCTGTCCCGGGGAAAGATGGCGACAGAGGGAGGTTCTTACATTGGGCACCTGCAAGGCTAGCAACATAATTGGATAAGAGGGGAAAAGCTTTCCTACTCCCTTCTGGTACCAGATTGGGGGTGGGACCAGGGAAAGGCAGGCACATGCACAATAGCAGTCAAAATAGCAGCAGGGGAGGTGCCTGGACCAAAGATCTGACATTCTAGCCAGGGGAAAGAAGGGGTTGGGAGGTGGACTCACCCAAATTTAGGAAGTTAATTGGTCATTCCAAGAAAGCACCTGTCCTGTCCCACACCCAAAGCTAGTATATACCCAGAGGAACAAGGAAACACTCTCTCTCGCTCATCGTTCACTGCTCATTACCTACACTCCAACAGTGCACCGACCTGTCCTCTCCATGGGCCATGTGACCTTAGCAATCATGTAGCCCATGGCCTCCAGAACAGAGTCTCTCTCATGCTGACCACCTGGAGCATTTCCTGCTGTGTTCATGGGAACTTTTGGCCCTAGAAGCCACATGGCCAATAGCAGCACCAGCTCCACGTGCACCCTTAAGGAGGGAGCCTGAAGTTGGACCGCAGCTGGGAACAAACTAAGTTCCCTGAATGACCACTTAGCAGCCACCTTGGGCTCTGAAGGACAGTGTTTTAAAACAGAGCAGGAACTCTGAGCACTGCCTTTTGTTTTGGTCTTACTGAGGATGACTGGTTTTTTGGAGGTGAGCTATAAGACAGGGAGTCCCCCATTCTTTCAGATTGTTCAGCATCTGAATAAAAACCTCTTTTCTTTCTCACCAGCCTCTGCCTCTAGAGTTTGCCTCTTGTGGCAGTGGACAGTCAAATCCCCATTTTTGTTCGGTAACAACTATTTCATCAGCATAAACATCTCCTTACTACTTGCACTTTATTGCCATGCCATCCTCTTCCCTTTTACAATTCCTAACCCTTAGCAATCACTAATTTTTTCTCCTCCCTCAGAATTACCAAAGGCATACAGATAATTAAAGGCATTATCACTTTAGTAGGCCTAGTCACCAGAACAAGGAATGGTTCCACTTTCCAAGCCACACCTTTCAGGTACCCAAATCAGGAAGTGAGAACATGCAGGAAAGTGCAAAGAATACATAATATAGAATATGAAGAAGATGAGAAGGAAAAAAGGCACAAACAAACAATAACAACAACAACAACAACAACAACAAAAGAGGCTGAAGAATAAAGAGGAGAGTAGTTCACAAGTATGTGGGATAAGAGAAGCCATTTCTGAGACTGGACGTGGAGATGTAAGAAAGAAGCAAATTGAGTGTCTGAGATGAGAAGTGATTACAGGGAAGTCAAACAGGGATGCAAACAATGCTATTCAAGACAGTCAAGGCAGTCTTCAGAATAGGCACCAACAGCACACCCAAGTCAACTATCAATCTCTGTACTGGCCTAACTTCTTTCCAGTTTATCTAAACCCAAGCCACCGCCCCCCCCCCCCCCCCCCCCCCCCCCCCCCCCCCCCCCCCGCCATCCTCTTTAATGCTTCCCTGATCTCCTGTATCTGAGAACCCTCCTCATTGCTAAACCCTCTCCACACTGTATCTAATCACTGCCTCACAAACTGGTACATCTTGATTTTTTCCCCTCCTAAGAGTCAAAGTTCCAAATACTCACTGGTTTCCAGGGAAAGCTGGGTTTAGACCAGATTTATGACATCTCTGACTGAACTAGCTCTTTGATTAATGTGCTTTGTCTGCCCCATATTCTTTCTAGCTTCCCTATCACAAGGCTTAAAATACCACACCTGAGAAAACAGTTCAATAATTGCCAATAAGTTGAAGGTGCATTACTAATAATGTATATTAGGGTGGGGAATGACATGTTATATGTTAAAGATGTAGAGAGGAAGGGATTATCATTGTTAAAATTTTTGGTTGTGTTAAATCTCACTTAGAATGATCTCCATTAAAATTCTTACAATGAATGAATTTGTAGTCAATGAAAAATGTCAGTGCTTTTAATGAGTTAAGTACACAAAAGTTTCATGAAGTCAAAACAATATAAATACCCTCAAATGTCTTCCTATCTGCTTTCTCACCCTCAAATGTTTTCATATCTGCTTCCTCAGCCTAAAGAATGAGGAAGTCCCTGTCAGGGTTTTTCATCTGCCCCTTCCTCTCATTCATTCAACAAATATTTGTTGAGAAAAGTTTCATTGAGTGTCTGCTAAATGCCAGGCACTGATCACAAACATACTGCCTACTTCTAAGTAGTTTAAAGACTGGTTAGAAACATTGTAAATAATTATGCCATAGTGAGATGAGGACAGGAAGTTTTCCAGAGGTGATTTTTGGGTTGAGTCCTTTAGGACTAGAAGGAGTTAAACAGAATGGCTGGTGGTGGTGACAAGCTAGGGAATGGGGTGGGGTAGAGGGGGATTGTTAGGAAATTTGAAGCTGGGAATACTTTCAAGTCCAAAGGCAGAAGGTGGAAGAGTGCTGGGCTGCTTTTACTTCCAGCATCTTTTTCTCATTATGCTCTTCTGCCTGCAGAGCTGCTGGCCCCCTGCTCCACCTAGAGGTGGTGTGGGATCACATAAAGGCAGGAACTGGAGAACAGGAACCGTGTGAGGTTGCTTTGGCTGCCTGACTAGATCTGTGGTTCTGGGCAAGCTGCTAAACTTCATTGAACTTGTTTTCTCATCTGTAAAATGGGGATACTAGCACCTGGATTAAATGAAAGAATGTAAGTCAAGTGTCTGCCTCAGTTCATTTAGATCTCCTTTCCTCCTCCTTCTTGCTTGGGTTTTGGAGATTGTATTACAGCTTTCTCATTCTCCTTTAATCTTTATCTCGCTATACTTTTGTTGGCATTCCCCTAAGGCTGGCTATGGGGGAGGGGTGCATCAAACAGGGCTAGAGAGGAACACAGGCTCTCAGTAGTTCAGCAAAAGCATTCCAAGTGGCTCTGATGAGCCCAACCCGTTCTCTTCTCCTCCCCCTTCCATTCGGAATTGCTGCTCACAGGGATCTTGGGCTTTTGTTCTCTGGAGGCTAAAAATACCACCTGTTTTTCCTTGACTTATTGTTTAAAGGGTATCAACCATAGTGTAGAGACTTTCAAATTGAAATTGCCAAAACTTAAAGAGTGCAAGACCTCAGTTTGTACTAAAAACAAACAAACAAACAAACAAAAAAAAACCCCTCTTAACACTAAAGGACCAGTGCTTTTCCATTTCCCCTCTAATTTTCCTTTCTTTTTTGAGGACCTCACATTGCAGTAACCACTCCCTCTTCTTGGTATTATCATTTAACGCTAATAAATGGTTGTCTCTTAATATTAACTATGATTTATCTATTATATGTCTGTCTCCCCCTATTTGATTTTAAGTTCCTATAGTCTGTAGTATCCTCTGTATCTGTAGGCTTTTTCTCAAAATTGAATATGCCCAAGAGTCATTTGGGGATCTTATTAAAATGCAGATTTTTATTTAGCTGGCCTGGGGAGGGGCTGAGTTTCTTCATACAAGCTCCCTGGTAAAGTAATGCTGCTGGGCCTGGACCATGCTTGGAGTTGCAAAGCCTCACAGGGTAAGAACAAAGGAGAGGTGCACAAGAAGTGGTTGCTGGATGATGGCTTTGTCTCTCCTACACAGTGTCTTGGAATTTCCTTTAATGCATCTTTCTTCACTTTTTCCCATGCACGATTTATGACTAACACCTGACAATTCTTCTTTTGTGTCCTTAGCTGTGCTCTTTCTTGCCTTTTTCATACTTATGTCTTATCCAGAAGTGGATCCCATAGGGCATACAACAGTAGCCTCCAGCTTCTTTCTGTTGTCATCTACTTTGTAGCAAGCAAAAATGACTTTTTAAAGAATCCTCTTTACCCCTTTCTTGCTCAGCAATGTATACTAATAGCTCCTGAGTATACACCATATCAAACTCAAAGTCAGGATGAGAAGCTTCAAGCCATTTCTTCAACTCTTCCCTCTCCCTTGCCAGTCATTCTCTTTCTGCACCACTTGGAATCCTCTGCATATTGCTGAGGTATGATTTAGTCTCTTGAAACTATTTGCAGGACATTTTGCATTGGGAATGTCTGTATTCATTCCTTTTAAAGGCAAGTGTATAGCTTTCAAAAAAATTATTTTCAATGTTTACCCACTTAAAGTTTTTCCTGATTTATTCCTGGTTGTGAGTCCTTCATTTAAAGGAGCTATGTACTATTATTTATATATTTAATATTCTATGTTTTTTTCATTTTCATTGTTTTAAATGGGAAGTATGTGTGCTTGTTATTCACTGTTGTATGCCCAGCACCTAAAAGTGCCTGACACATGGGTTTTTTGGGGATTCAATGAAAGATAAAACAGAAACTTAAGATTTTTATTAATATTCAAAATGCCTTATTTACTATATTTGTAAATAAGTATTGGACAAAGGACCAAAAAATAAAATAATTTTAGAAATCCCCCGGAGAGTATGTTAAGAAATAAGACATTTTAGCTTTAGTAACACTTCTACGCTACCACTTACCAGCCACCATCCTACTAGGGAAATAAAATTCATACGCAGCTAAAATTTACTTAGGGCCCAAACCCACATCCTATCTAAAAAGCTTATGCTTTCCTGTCATCTTCTAATCATCACATTTTTCATTTGTTAGAACTGCGTTTTCTTAACAGTTTTTGGTGCTTTAAATTCAAAAGAAATAGGCTTTCTCATGCTACAATATCAAGGAAAAGGAGATTGCGAGGCCCATTCAGCGAGGTGTAAGAGGCCTACAAGCTGCACTCTGCAATCGACTCATGCTCGGATTTCATCTATGGGTTTTTGTACAGTTCTTTTTTGGATGGTGCAAACCGCGCAAGTGCAACATTAAAGGCTCTCCACCCTGGGAAACGATGCAAGAACATGCAGCGTAGGCTGCCAGGTACTTCTTAACACAGAGCTAAAGGCTGGAGGCCCGGTACCCACTCCCAAAACCCATCCACAACAATCGTTCCCTCCCTCCCAGCCTTTTACATACAGTACACATACAAATACACACGCAGAGCAGCCAGCAGGGGCGGGCCGGGCCTGACCACTTCACGCACAGTAGGGGGGAGCCTCAGCAGGCTGATCTATTTTTGCCCAACACCTTTCCCAGTTGAATCCGTCTCTTATTCAGTTTGGCTGTAACTATTAAGAAAAAGAGAATTTGTGGATCTCGGGTCGCCCGTAGTTCCGCTTCGGAGCCAAACCTCTAGGCTGGTGCTGAGCTATTCCCCCTTCCTCAGTGAGCAGTTGGTCCCGCCCCAGTGCTAGCGGGCGCCGAGCGGGAGCTGCGCGGGAGCAGCGCAGCGACGGCGACGGCGGCGGTTGCGATTCCAAGCCGTTGGGACTCCTCTGCGGCAGCTGGTGGCGCAGGTGGCTTGCGTGGACGCAGGCAGTGGCGGCCGGCCCGCCACCGCAGCCTCAGCGTCCACAGCCGCAGCAGGTGAGTGGGCAGCGGAGGCTTGCCCCCCCCCCTCGGTGGCCTCGCTCCCGGCTGTAGCGGGTAAGTGGCCGCGGCCTCCCGAGAGCGGAGGGGAGGGCGGCACTGGGCTGCGGTTGTCGAGAAGCAGCTTGTAGGGGGAGTGGTCGTGTATGGATGGAAAGGGAAGAGTCCCCTTTCTTTTGCTGTTTTTTTCCCCCTTAGAGTCTTCTCTCTTGGGGCTCAAACCCTGGGGAAAAAGCTAGAGGAAAGATGAGGTGGGAGGAAGGGGAAATTGGGGCTGAGAAGCATCTCTGTCTCAGCGGGTGGCGTCTTTTCGGTCGTAGAGCGTTGGACCTGCTGAAGTCTGGTGGGTAGCGCTGTGGCTGCGCAGGCCGCGCACTCGCAAGGGAGGAGCGGGAGGCGCCTCTCCCCTCACTCTCCCACCCCCACTTCTCTAGGTCCTCCCTCCCCCTCCTCCTTCCCTCCCCGTAGGCCCCTCCTTTCGAGTTTCTCAGCTTTAACCGCCCTCCGCGCTCTCCCTTGCAGGCGCGTTGGAACACCCTGAGGCATCCTCAGGCTCCTGGCTCCTCGGAACCTCGGTTCCAGTCAGTCCAGTCCTGCAGCATCCCCCACGCCGTCCATACCTCCGCACCTTCTTGCTGGTCTTCGGCTCCAGATCCCCGGCATCGCCCCTCAAGAAACATGACTCGCGATTTCAAACCTGGAGACCTCATCTTTGCCAAGATGAAGGGTTATCCTCATTGGCCCGCTCGAGTAAGTGATTTTCTAGCCTCAGCATTTAGCTGTGCTACCTTCCCAAGAGGCCTACATCCTACCTTTTCTCTTAATGTTTTTTTCTTGTGTCCTTTCCTCCCTCTGACTTTCCTGTAGTCTCATTTGTAACCCAGCCTTTCATTTGCGTTTTTTGGCCAGTAACCTGTCATGTAATTGTAAAAGTCTAGGTGTTTCTGCATACTTCGTGCATTTCCTTACGTCTTGTTTTTGACATACTTTGCCAGGTTTCCCTAATACGATATATTTAAATGTGATGCCAGTTAATGTTCCATTGTTGGTGAAAATAATTATGTATTTTATGTTTAAAAATTAATGAGACGTTGACATTTTCTTGATTTCAAGTAGAATGCATAATAATGTCAATTCAATTTATGCACAAACCCTTGGATATCAAAGAACTGTAAGTGATTAAAGTGAATTTACAGGTATTTTTCATGTTTGTAGTTGATGAGGCCTTTTAGATCTGCTTGTTTAAACTTTTTTTAAAATTAATTTTAGCGAGGAAAAAAACAAAGATTTTGTTGTTCAACTTATTTATGCATTCATTGGTTGTTTCTTGTATGTGCCGTGTCCTGGGATGAACCCCCAACCTTCCTATATCTCAACCTTGATGTCTTGGGATGACTCTAACCAACTGAGCTACCCTGCAAGGGCTGGGTTTGCTTATTTAAGAAAGAACTGTAGGACTAATAGTAATGAAAATTGTATAGTAAATGAGTTCAAAGGAATAAAAAATACATTATTCAAGTATTTTGCCTTATGACCTTGAATAAGATATTTTACCGCTTTGATTGTTTCATGGGGGCAAAAGGATGAGTAAGACCTAGACTCTTGGGTGCACATCTAATGGTACAGAGGTGATTAAGAACCCAGGATTTTTTGTGCTAGTTAGGAATTCAGATTGTCTTAAATAAGTGCCATTTTCAGAAAAAGAGATGTTAATTTTTGGTAGGACTCAGGTTCTGAGGTAATGATGGAACCTAAAAAATGTTGAGGTCCATTTAAGTAAACTTAAAAATTCTCCTTAAATATATATGGTATTCTAAAGTTGTAATTTCCACTAATTTGCTCTTCTTTGAGGAATGAGTTTCTTAAAAATAATTAAAATTATGGCAGCTGGAGGAAACATATCTGTTGGTTACAGAGAATCATGGAGTGAGTTACTGAGTGCTATCCAAATGTAAAATGCTCAGTTTCTTGATTTTTCCCATCTAACTCTTTACATGCTTGGGTTTACAATTTCATTCCCCAATCTGGAAAATTTTTTTCTCCCAGTCTATCAAGCCTACCTTTTCACTGGAGTCTTACTTGACTTTATCTTAATTCTTACCTATGTATTTAATATTCTAACCTGTTTCCTTTCTGATAATGTCTTATTTTAACTCTTTTGTGCATGCCTTAACTTCCAAATAGATTGCAAGCTTCTTCAGGTCAGTGGATACAAACTGAGTATCTTTCAGTTTGTATCCAGGACTACAAGGGTATACCCTAGTAGTCCTTAGTGCATAGTCATGCATTTCTAAAACACTTTATTTTATGTTTAACTAGAGAACAGGGAAACTTGGTGGATTTAAGACCCCTCCAAGATGGTTTTCTCATGGTTTTAGCACCTATATTTATTTTGAGGTGTTATGAAATCTGAGATAATGGGATACATCTATCTGTAGTTCAGATTTCTATTCCACAATACAATTAAAAGCCAAATGAAATGTTTTAAAAAATATCCTCCTATTTTCCTAAATTCTCTCAAATAAGCAACATCCAACGACCTCATCCTCCCCACATGCTTTAGTGTTAGTGAGTAAGCATCAATGCTGATAACAAAATAAAGTAGCCTTAGGGCTAGAGGTTTTTCCTTCTTTATTTTATAATTATATTTAACAAGTTTGTTTATACTAAAATGGATATTTCTCTTTTCTTTCCTCCTTTTTTCTTAGAAGCCATTGAATCTGGTTTGATGTATTATATATGTCCAAGAATCACATTTCTCTTTCTGTCTTCTTTCCAATCACAAATTCCAAGTCTTTGCTAGAGAATTCAGAATATGTATTTAGAGTCTTAGCAGTGATGGTGACAACCATCTGTTTCTATTTTGATTTGAACATTTTCTGTTTCCATTTCTCAAAGTTCATTAATTAATTTGTACTTTTACTGATTTTGAGAGGGAAAGGGGGAGAGATACAGAAAGAAACACTGATCTGTTGTTTAACTTACTTATGCATTCATTGGTTGCTTCTTCTATGTGCTCTGACCAGAGGTTGAATCCACAACCTTGGTGTATTGGGATGATGTTCTAACCAACTGACCTACCTTTTTTGTTGACTTCTCCAACAGTTTTATAATCCTGTGCCAGTACTGATTGATTTTAAAGCTGATCTAAAACAATTGCCTAACATTTATTAAACTCTGTAGGTGCTAGACATTTTTGTACAGACTTTTAAAGCTGTTTGCTAGTTGAAAGACATATATGGATTTGGGTTGACAAAATATCCCTTAATTTAAGGCTTAATTTAAGGCTTCTAAGGATTTTCAGAATTCTTGGGGCCTTCTCACAAATTTGAAATGACAAGTGAAATAATTACTGATCAGATAGGTGAGGATATTTAAAATCCCTGTGGGTATTTATTGGGTAGTAACGATTCTATGGATGCCTGAAAGTTTCAGACTGCCAGTCAAATCATCCTCATGGTCTGTACTTTTTTTTTTTTTTAAATATATTTCATTGTTTATGCTATTTCAGTTGTCCCTAATTTTTCCTCCTTTACCCCCTATCCCTCAGGCAACACACTTGTCTGTGCCAATTGGTCATGCATATATATTCTTTGACTACTGTATTCCTTCCCTACGTTGTACTTTACATACATCCCCGTGACTATTCTGTAACTACCAATTTGTAGTTCTTAATCCCTTCACCTTTTCCTCCCATTTCCCCAGCCCCCTTCCCATCTGGTGTAACCATCAACACATTCTTTGTATTTATGAATCTGCTTCTGTTCTGCTTGTTTGTTAGTTTTATTTTTTCATTTCAGATGTTGCTAGACATGCATTTATTGCCATTTTATTGTTCTGTTTTTGATCTTTTTAAAGAAGACCCTTTAACATTTAATATAATACTGGTTCAGTGGTAATGAACTACTTTAGCTTTTTCTTGTCTGGGAAGCTCTTTGTCTTCTATTCTAAATGATAGATTTTCTGGATAGAGCAATCTTAGTTGTAGGTCCTTGCATGTCATCACTTTGAATTTTTTACCAGTTCTAGCCTGCAAAGTTTCTTTTGAGAAATCAGCTGACAGTTATGGTGGTTTCCTTGTAGGTAGCCAACTGCTTTTCTTTTTTCGCTTTTAAGATTCTTTCCCTGTATTTAACCTTTAGCATATTAATTATGATGAGTCCTGGTGTGGGCTTCTTTGGATTCATGTTCTTTGGGACTCTGTTTCCTGGATTTGCGTGTCTATTTCCTTCACCAAATTATAGAAGTTTTCTTTCACTATTTTTTCAAATACATTTCCAATTACTTGTGTTCTTTTCCTACCAGCACCTGCATGATGTGAATGTTGGTATGCTGAAGGTACACTATCCTCATTTTTTTTTTAATTCTTTTTTCTTCTTGATTTTTTATTGTTTTTTTTTTTGCTTCCTTATATTCCAAATTATTTTATTTTCAGCTATATCCACTTTAGTGTTGATTCCCTGTAGATTGTTCTTTATTTCAATTAGAATAACCTTCATTTTAGACTGAATTTTTTTATATGCTGTTGAGCTTCTCACTAAGTTCATTGAGCATCCTTACAACCAGTGTTTTGAACTCTGCATCTGATACAATGCTCATGTCTATTTTGCTTAATTTTTTTAAAGTTTTGTTCTGTTTTATCATTTGGGCCATGTTTTCTTTGTCTCCTCATTTTGGCAGCCTCCCTGTGTTTGTTTCTGTATGTTAGGTAAAGCTGCTACCTCTCCCAGGTTTGGTAGTGTGGCCTAATGCAGTAGGTGTCCTGGAGGGTCCTGTAGCACAGCCTCCCCTGTTACCCATGCTGGATACTCAAGGTGCCTGCACTGAGTGGACTGTGTACACCCTCCTGTTGTAGTTGAGGCTTGACTGCTGTTGGCACATCCCAAGTCAGCCACTGCCTATGTTCTGTCCAGGGTCACACAGCATAAGCTACAACACAATCTGTAAATGGCTGTTACTTGTGTTGGGCTTGGAAGTGCCCAGGTGAGGCTAGTCTGTGAACCAAGGCCAGCTGCTGCTAGTACCAGCCCTGGGACAACTTAGTGAGAGGTAAGGGACTCACTAAAGCCAGATGCTGCTTATTTGAGAGAATTTAGGAATATATGAAGCATGGACCAAGACAAGTCAATGGTATGGAAAGGCCACTGGAAACAGCTTGGGTGGGCCCAAAAGTTGGGTGGGGCAGGGCCTCAGGGAATCACCAGGTTGGGGCAAACAGTGTGAGCCAGGTTAATGGAGTCCCAGATATGGCACTTGCCTGCCAGCTCTGTGGCTCTGTAGCTCCTTAGGGTGAGGGCTCAGAAAGGAACAGTTGCTTCTACCATCACTTCTGTCTGTGAGAAAACTGCCCATTCCCACTCCGCCCCATTCTCGCCCTTATACAGGACAATTAAGTTCTTCCCCATATGTGTTTGATGACTTTTAGTCTGTTACCCTATGCTGGAGCTTAGAGGGAGTGCAAGTAAGTAAGTATGTTCATGGTCCCTGAGAGGAACTGCTTTGGGCTGTAGACGTTTCAGTGTTCCATAGCTTTAATCCCTGCCAGTTTTATAGCCAGAAGTTATGGGACTTCTCTTCCTTGCACTGGAACCCTGGGCTGGGGAGCCTGGTGTGGGGATATGTTAGGATTCCCCTTGCTCCTGAGATATCCATTCTGATTTTTATCCACTACTTGAGGGTGTGGAACCAGCGCATTCCGTGTCTCCACCCCTCCTACCAGTCTTGATGTGGTTCTTCCTTAATTTTGTAGTTTAGGACTTCCATTCAGCTTGATTTCTGACAGTTCTGAATGATGATGGTTTTATAGTTGTGATTTTAATGTTGTTGTGTGAGGTGGCAAGCCATGTTTACCTTTACCATCATCTGGACCAGAAGTTCCATGGTCTTTTCTTCAACATGTTAATAATGCATGTAAAGCATAGTAGGTCCTCTGATGGTCTGCTCCCTTCTTAACAAAGTCAACTGATTTTTTAATTGAAGTGTCTTTGAAATTAGGGGGAAAAGTGTTAATATGAAGTTTAAATAAACAGTTAAATAAAGTTGAAATGCTATTAAATTAACTCTGAGATCTGCTTTCCCTTTATTAATAAGCCAAAGTAACAAGTATTAAAGATATGTTAGATGTAGCAGCACCTGATGCTTTCTTCCTTACTTAATTAGGATTGAAAGAGAAATAAAGGGAACTTGTGGCCAAGATGGAGGCATAGGTAGATATACTTTGCCTCGTCGCACAGCTAAAAGGACAACCAATTTAAAAACAACCAGAACCACCAGAAAATCGAACTGTATGGAAGTCAGACAACCAAGGAGTTAAAGAAGAAACATTCATCCAGACTGGTAGGAGGGGCGGAGATGGGCAGCTGGGGCAGAGAGGACTGGGCAGGCAAGGCGGCAACAGCTGGTGGACCGGATGGTCCTACATTTGTGTGTGAATAAGCCAGGAGGAACAACTGGGGAGCCAGAAAGACTGTACAACCCAGGGTACCAGTGCTGGAAAAGAAAGCCTCAAAAACTTTACTATGAACCTGTGGGGGTTGCAGTGGTGGGAGAGACACCTAGCCTCACAGGACAGTTTGTTGGAGAGACCCACGGGGTCCTAGAACATACACAAAACCACCCACCCAGGAATCAGCACCAGAAGGGCCCAGTTGGCTTGTGGGTAGCCAGGGAAGTGACTGAAAGCCAGCAGAAAGCCAAGCAAGCAGCATTGTTCCCTTTCTGATTCCTCCCCCCACAGACAGTGTCACATTGCAGCTTGCCCCACCCTGATGAATACCTAAGGCTCCACCCCTTACTACGTAACAGGAGCACCAAGACAAAGATATACCACTCAAATGAAAGAACAGATCAAAGCTCTAGAGAAAGTAGAACTACGCAATGAAGAGATAGCCAACCTATCAGATGCAGAGTTCAAAACACTGGTAATCAGAGTGCTCACAGAAATGGTTGAGTACAGTCACAAAATGGAGGAAAAAGTGAAGGCTGTGCAAAGTGAAATAAAGAAAAATACATGGAACCCATAGTGAAGGGAAGGAAACTGGGACTCGGATCAATGATTTGGAATACAAGGAAGAAATAAACATTCAACCAGAACAAAATGAAGAAACAAGAATTCAAAAAAAATGAGAGGCTTAGGAATCTCTGGGACAACTTGAAACACTCCAACATTCTGAATCATACGGGTGTCAGAAGGCGAAGATGGAAGAGCAAGAAATTGAAAACTTATTTGAAAAAATAGTGGAGAACTTCCCCAATCTGCAAAGGAAATAAAATTCCAGGTATTCCATAGAGTCTCAAAGAACTTGGACCCAAGGAAGCACACACCAAGGGACATAATAGTTACATTAGTCAAGATGAAAGATGAGAGAATCTTAAAAGCAGCAAGAGAAAAAGGAGACCATTACCTTCAAAAGAGTTCCTATGACTGTCAGCTGATTTTTCAACAGAAACCTTATAGGCAAGAAGAGGCTGGAAGGAAGTATTCCAAGTAACGAAAGTCAAGGACCTACATCCAAAATTACTCTGTTCAGCAAAACTATCATTTAGAATTGAAGGACAGGTAAAGTGCTTCCCAGATAAAGTCAAGTTAAAGGAGTTCATCACCAAGCCCTTATTATATGAAGTGTTAAAAGGACTTAATGAAAGAAAAAGATGATCAAAATATAGACAGTAAAATGACAACGAACACAACTATCAACAACTGAACTTAAAACATAAAAACTAAGCAGACAACTAGAACAGGAACAGAATCACAGAAATGGAGATCACATGGAGGGTTATCAGTGGGGAGGGGCTGGGGGGAGAATGGGGGAAAAGGTACAGGGAACAAGAAGCATAAATGGTAGGTACAGAATAGACGGGGGAGATTAAGAATAGTATAGTAAATGTAGAAGCCAAGGAACTTATATGTAGGGCCCATGGACATGAACTAAGGGGTGGGAATGGTGGTGGGAGGGGGGTTGAGAGTGGAGGGGAATTAAGGTGAGAAAAAATGGGACAACTGTAATAGCTTAACCAATAAGATATACTTTAAAAAAATAAAGGTACAGGTAACTTATGTGATTCAGCTATGTAGGTATAAGGTCTTTACAGAATATGTTTCAGACTTTGAGAAAAACTGCTTTCAACTTTTGTTACTATTTTTATATTATTTCAATATTTGTATAGCTTCCCTGCAGAAATATCATTTAGGGGTTTTGAACAGGTTTAGACTCCATTATCTAAAATGCTGAGGGTCAGATATGTTTAAAAACTCAGAATTTGGGGATTTTAGAAAGGTGGTGATAGTACATACGTGCCATACGTTTTGCTCCTGATAAGGTGTGGGATGGCACATAATGAAATAACAATATTTCTGCAGAGAAGCATCAGTAGAAACATAAAAATTGATGGAATAGCTTCACTGTCAGACAAGGTTTTGCCACTACATGATTTTTTAGAAGTATCTAGGTTTTTAGAGCTTCTTGGGTTTTAAAACTTAGGGTTAAGGGATTATGGACCCATAGATTTGGTTCACTGTATATCAGATCTCTTTTGGATGTTTTGTT
This sequence comes from Anoura caudifer, assembly GCA_004027475.1. NCBI lineage: Eukaryota > Metazoa > Chordata > Mammalia > Chiroptera > Phyllostomidae > Anoura > Anoura caudifer. The sequence continues at coordinate 3,443 of PVKU01005877.1, read as the reverse complement.
ACTAGTTTATTCTCTTGTATTAAGATGTGTATGGTATTAAATATTTTAATTTTTCTGATCTTTTAGGTAGATGAAGTTCCTGATGGAGCTGTAAAACCACCCACAAACAAACTACCCATTTTCTTTTTTGGAACTCATGAGACGTAAGTCCTTTTAGCTTTAAAGAGGTGTTTGTTTGTTTGTTTTTTATCAGGGTCATTGGACATAAAGTGAAAAACAAGTAGAGATTAATTCAAACAGAGAATAGTAAAGGAATAGAAAATTTAAAATCATCTTTCAAATTCACAGAAAGTCTTCAAGTCTCCCTTTTAAAACTTATTTTTAGGGTAGAAAAACTAGATACTGTAGAACTTAACTTTTATTGGAAGAGATATTTCCTTAATCATAAAAGTAAGCTGTATATGAATCCTCTCAGCAACTAGAAGAATGAATATAGGAAAGTTTTAATGCATTTAGCTTTCAATATAAGTACTTTTTATAAGGACAACCTGGCACCGTATTTTAGGTTTTGTTGTACTAGCCATACAAGTGGTATATTATGGGAAGGGTGAGGAGTAGGAGAAATCTTCTGTGTATTTATATGGTCCTGAGAGCCACGGTGACTGCTCTGCTGCCCCTGGTGGATAAATGGCAGAAAACCTGATTAGATGAAACAATTAATTTTTCAGAAATTACAACTGAATATTGAACTGTTACTTCCATATGCATAGGGTTACTCTAGGGGCTATCTCGTTAATTTCAGAAAATAATATCCTATGTACCTTCAATTTAATAGTCTTAAAAGTACTATGTATAGTCTCACTGGTTTTAGAACTGAAGTTTAGAGTTTGCCATTTTGGTAAAGTACACTGTACTTGGGATCACGAGAAACAAGGTGTTGATATTCTAGAATTATGTATTCCTAACAGTCTACAATGGCAAAATTTGGCTTAATGTTGCTTAGCTATTATGTGAACCTGTAATTTCTTTTTACAGCTTCATTGAGATGTTATTTGTCAAAAATTTTACTTGTTTAAAGTGTATAATTCAGGGGATTTCAGTTTACTTCCATACCCATTAGTGGTCATTCTCCATTCCTTCCCCAACCCTAGAAGCCACTATTTTAGCATCTGTCTAGATTTGCCAATTCTGGAGATCTTATATTATTTGTATCTATCATAGAATGCCACATAGTTATTTTCTTTAAATTATGGTTTTTTGAGTTCAGAGTTGGATTGGGCTCTATAATTACTCTTGAGTTGGGTTTAGGTATATCCTATATATTAACAGTTAATTTTGTAAGAAATCAATTTCTAATTCCATGGGATAATACACCATTTTAAAGTCTTCCATATTTTATTAGGGAAAGGTATCTTTTAATGAAATATTTGTGTACTAAGTATTGGAGCAGGGACTTCCAAATTATGGTACCAGGTCAAGCTGCACCAGCATCATGCGTATAGACATGCAAATTCTTTGCCCCCCACTTTTAACCTGCTGAATCAGAAACTGAGGTATGGGGCCCAACAATCTGTCTCATGAGCCTCCTAGATGATTGTGATGCATGTGGAACTTGGAAACACTATTAAAATAATGCAAGTAGAGAGTCCTTAGAATTTTTCAGTTTTATGTTTAGAATTCTTTAATTTTTCTGAAATGGGACAAATTTTGTATCTTTATGTATATTGGGTTGGTCCAAAAGTTAATTTTTTCCATACAATGGCTCTAGTAGCATTTTGTGTTTAACTTCATTAATTCAAAATAATTTTGTTAGGTTATATTTTGACAGTTGTTATATCAGCGTGCATTTGAAAAAAACTTACCAAATTGGTGAATTTTTGTGTAGCCATTTTAATATTAAAGGTGGAAGAAAATACTCAACATTTTCAGCATATTATACTTTATTATTTCAAGAAAGATAAAAAATTTGTGCAAAAAGATTTGTGCAGTGTGTGGAGAAGGTGCTGTGACTGACCTAACATATCAAAAGTGGTTTGTGACGTTTCCAGCTGGAGATTGCTTGCTGGATAAATGCTCCATGTCAGGTAGACCACTTGAAGTTGATTGTGGTCAAATTGAGGCATTGAGAACAATCAACATTCTGCCACGTGGGAAATAGCCAACATACTCAAAATATCCAAATTAATAAAGTTTATTGGAGAGAATGAAAAATGTGTCTTATTGGAAAAAGCCATACAGACTTTTTGGCCAACCCAATCTATTCTCATATAGTTTCATAGAACATGTTAAATTTAGATGAAGAATGATCATACTTCCCCAATGTTTAAAAATGAAGATTTTTACATTGTACCTGTAAATTTTTAATCAAACTACACCAAATAACGAAACATTCATGATCATAGTTTGGTTAATGAAAATAATGAATTAGTAATATTTAAGAAATTAGAATATATTCAAGGCATTAAAATATAGTTTTAAAGTTAACCTAATGGTAATACACTTTCATTTCAGAATACACTTGTAATGTTTTGCACCTTTAGTGTTCTTATAAGTAAGTACACTGTATATCTTTGGAACGATCATGCTGTTGTATATGTCAGTTTGTTGACTTAATTTTTTTTGTACTTCAGAAACTAAATCTCCAATGATTTGCCTCCTCCTCCCCCCTCAAAAGTTGGGAGAGTGGTTATTTGAACTTTTCCATTTGGATTTTGCATAAACAGGAGTTTATTCTAACTGCCTAATAGGGAGATGGGAAAGGAAGAACATAGAAGACAAAATGGCAATTTAGAAAAGAGTCCTTATTCATAATTTTTATATATGTCCTTATATTTCTAGAACACATTGTTCATTCTTACATTAAATTTAGATGGAGAATGATTATACCTTCCCAGCATTTAAAAAGAATGATTTTTACATTGTGTAAATAAGATATTTTTACTGTGAATTTAGAGCAGAATTCTTCTGTAACTTTTTATGAAAATGTCTTAATTTTCTTAGTGTTTTATGACATCCACAGTAAATTCATCCAGCAGTCAAGTTTTGAATATTAGGTAACAATAAATGTATGTCAAGTATGACCATATACTAAGTATCTTAAAACTAACCTCTTCAAAACAGATTATTTTATTTTACTTTATTTTTTAATATATTTTATTGATTATGCTATTACAGTTGTCCCATTCCTCTCCCATCATTCCCCTCCACCCCACACACCCCCTCCCACCCACATTGCCCCCCTTTAGTTCATGTCCATGTGTCATAAGTTCTTTAGCTTCTACATTTCCCACACTATTCTTGCCTTCCCCTGTCTATTTTCTATCCACCGTCAATGCTACTTATTTTCTGTACCTTTTCCCCCTCTCTCCTCCTCCCACTCCCCTCTTGCTAACCCTCCTTGTGATCTCCATTTCTGTGTTTCTGCTTCTGTCGTAGTGGTTTGCTTAGTTGGCTTTTGTTTTAGGTCTGGTTGTTAATACCTGTGAGTTTGCTGTCTTTTTACT